>CM069923.1:26452093-26685366 GCA_036172225.1 Cryptocoryne crispatula var. balansae
GTAGATTTGTTCATCACACGACCACGATAGAAACAAACAACCATCAACTGACATTGAAAAAATAAAATTATGCAAGGAGAAGATTGGGCGGACAACTTCTAGTTGATTTTCACAGTAGCATATCGGCTAACACTACAAAGGGGTCTTACTATGAGTTGATGATCGGCACTAGGGGTGTAAACAGAATCTGATATTTCGATATTCTGATTCAATTCTGATAAAAAATAATGGGTTTGGAACTTGTTTTAGTATTTTATAAGCTATCGCAATTGGAATCGGATACTCTGTAACTTATCAGAATCGAAATCAAAATAAGTTGATTTCATTTCCATTAATCTGATTTCGATAAAAATAAGTACATATAAATAAAATTAAATAAAATGAAGTTAAATAAATTATAAAATATAATATATAAAATGATAAAAAGATAAAAATAAAGTTTTAAAGAGATTCTATCAAATTTTAGTAATTATATGTGATGTTTAATATGTATTTTGAAAATTATTAGATTCAGTTCCGATTTCATAACGGAATCGGATCGAAATCTGAACATAGTGATTCTGAAATTATTGAAATCAAAATCGAAGCCTCTTAACCCTTATCGGAATCAAAATCAGATTCTGGTGATTTCGCTACCAAATCCGAACCGTTATAGCCCTAATCGATACTATAGCCGATGTTGGTAGGGGTGTGCCAAACTAACTTTGAAAGAGATATATAACATATATCTTCCAATGGAGATGCATGATATTAAGAAATATGTCATGTCGTTTGAATGTATTTGGGACGAACATGAATGTAAATTAATGACGGATAGTTGGACATGCTAGTCCCTTTCAATATAATAGTTCTTTTACTACAAGTCTTTATTAATTTTAAATCTAGATCTAATATATTATCTTCTTAATCGGTATAACTAGAAAGACGATGATCAACTTTCTTGTATATTGTCAAGTCAGGATAGTCTTCTAGAAGTTGGTAGACACATCCGGACAGGTAAAGAATGTCATTTACCTATTTGAACTAATTGATGGTGTTATCAAAGAGATAAGAGAGGATCAAGTTGTCCAAGTAGTGACGGATAACTTAGCTACCTACAAAGTTATTGGACAAATGTTGATGATCAAGAGGCCAAAATTATATTGGGCACTATGCTACGCCCATTCCATAGATTTAATGTTAGAGGATATTTATAAGGATCTTCAAATAGATAGGGTTGTCGAGGCTGCCTAATACATTGCATCATTCATATACATCCACAATTTCATCCTTACCATGATAAGAGAGCACACACAGGATTGATAGCTCCTACGGCCCATGGCAACTTGGTTTGCTTCTTACTACATTTCTTTTGAGAATCTCTTGGAACATAGGGGTTCCCTCACCCAAATGATACTTTCACCAGGATGGGCTAATTGGATTGCTATGGCTACTTCATTAGACAAGCAACAAGAGAGAAAGGTAGTCCAGATATTGGAGAGTGAAGATTTTTGGCGGCTTGTAAAGAAAATGCTTGATATTGCGTGACTATTAGTGAAGATTCTTCGAATAGATAATGAAGATAGAAAGTCTGACATGGGCTATTTGTATGATGCACTTGAGTGGGTTGAGTAAGATATATCAAAGAAGGTCTCAGATTTCAGTATTTGATAGGACATCATTGACCATTGATGAGAGAAAACATTATATCATCCTATACATGCAGTAGATATGTTCTTTACAATTAAGTCAAACAATATAAGTCAATCAAAATCTTGGGTTTAAGATTGATGCTGACAATGACCTTTTCTATTGTCAATTGTTAGGCCATTTTTTCAAAAGATATTGTTATAGTCTAACCTTCAAGCCTATTAATGAACTGTTGAATGACGGATATTGACTTGGAGGAGATATTCCAAGAGAAAAGTCCTTTGCAAGCTTGGGTCAATGATCGAGAGGGAAAGGCGAACTAGATTTCAACTCAGATGATTGAGAATGGGCTCAAGAAAACCTTGACAACATTTCTCTCTCCGAGGAATTTCGGATCCTCATTCAATGGCAAAAAGACAAAACTAGATAATCTTATCGTCAAGGTAGGCAATTAAAGGGCAAAGGTAAACAAGTTGAAACTAGCCCCTTTGATATTGCTGATCTTGACATAACCAACGAGATGCAAAAACATACACCGGAACCCAACATTTGAGTGTGATATCAAACATTAGACTCTTCTTCTTCAAAAATAGTAACAATGGAGTAAGGAATGAAGAAGATAGAGGTGGAGGTAGCACCATTGGCACCACTTCTGGTGTAAGGAGAACCAATCTGGGAATGTCCCCTCTGCAATAGCCATACTTCATCGAAGAGGAGCATTATATCCACACAACATAGGATGCTGACCACGGAGAAAGGCAACATAGGTATGGAGAAGTAAGGCTTGAACCATCACAAGATTCTTGGTGTCTATTGTATCACTAAGAGGGTTATAGGATGACCCAACCATCTTTTGGTAGTTCTACTGATTTCACATATGATAGTTACGATGGATAGTTTTCATCTTTTCCTAAGATGATTGAACGAAGTAAATTATGAGTATAATCAGTTTATATATATTCAATGTCTTGTTCTTTTCCACAATGTCATATGCAGAATACATACAATATGTAGAACAACAATATAATATTTCTTTTGAGTAAAAGTTTGATGAATTCTTTTTCTAATCGTATTTTTTAATTTTTTAGAGTTTTTGAATATTTCTCACTATTTGCTCATATTTTTTCTGTACTTTTTTTAACAATTGAGAAGTAAATAATTGACCCGGTCAAGTTGGGTCGCTATCGGGTCACAAACCAGCCCAACCAAGCTGGTTTGATGGTCGACCTACCCCCAACTAACCCCCGACCCCGGCATTCCTTGTTGGCATGCATTCAAACCTGTCATGAGATAGCTGAGAAGACATTGTGACTGCCATTGGCTAAATATTTGATAGTACTGTACTGGTTCACAACAAATTGATTTGTACGGTGTAGGATCACCTTTGGTGCAAACATTGTCGTGAAATTGGCGATGCGAGCATGTCAAAAGACGTGGATGATAAATTAATGAAGAAGTTAACAGAGCCTACTGCTGTAAATGAATATTCTCTTTTTTTTTTCTTATTTTGGACAACTTGATTTATGTCTTTTGCTTTGTCAATTTATCAGCTTTGTAATTCCTTTGTTCGTGGAGATTTTATTTAATGATCTTGTTTAGCTATAAGCATTGACGTCATTTTCCTTCACAAGATGGCATTTTTTTTTATTTTCTACGTACAAGAGTTCCCATGCGTCGTAAACATGCATGCTTGCAAATCTTGACTTCAAAAATGTTAGTGCAGTTTGTCTGTAATAAGATGTTTGGTAGAAATTTAATTTCAAAGTCAAATGGTGGAGTTTCCATTTAAATTGGGAGTGTGGTCCTCGAGACCTAAGAATTGGGCAAAACCTCCTCTTGATAGATATTAATTTATTAGAAAAAAATGGTAGATCTTTCCCTAAGCGAGGCAAACAACAACTAGAAATTTAGGCATAACTTTCTCTTGCCCCGGATGATCAAGACTCTTCACTCAAAAAGAATCTTTCCTTTGGATCTTATAGGAGTCATGATTGTTGGCTCTTTCCTATTCTCTCTCTCTCTCTCTCTCTCTCTCTCTCTCTCTCTCCAATGGTCAATGTCACGACCTAGAAATTAAGATGCAGCGGAAAATATAACGTCGTGACAGTGGGATGAAACCCAACACTTGGATTCCATAACCCAAACTAAACATACTACAAAACCTCCAGTAAAATCCAACGGATTCATGAATTTCAAAACCCAACCTCAAACAAAACTTATCACAAAAAAATCCATCGAAACAAAGGAATAGAATCATATTGTTAAGTCTACAACATTCTTACTCAAAAATAACCAAGACTAACTACCTAACTAGAAAATATCAATCATCTCCAAGTGCAAATGACTTTGATTCCATTGGTTCCACCTGAACCTCATCTTCAAGCTCCTAAATCTTCAAAACCTGCTGAAAAATTTAACCCACAACGGGGTGAGTCTGGGGACTCCATAGGATTTACACCCGTTTCTTGCCAATCGGATAACTAACATATAATCAAGAAATGATAGATAACATATCTTAATCAAGATGTAATACAAATGATAATAAAATGTCTTCTATATTAATCTCACAACCCATATCCAAACCATGATTATCTTTAAGGAAAAGATCATGCCAATGCTATACACTTCTAGACTAATACACACAAGATCATACTAACTAGACAAGTATCAAATAAAAGACCTCAAGACTTAGCTTAACATGACAAAAACAAAATAAGGCAAATCTGATTTTTCTAACATGACATGATCTAACATCCATACATGACAAACAAGTAACATAATTTCATATTCTTTCCAAACACATAGCCAAATAGCAAGGAATTGGTCGTCTTGCTTCACATGTACAAAATGCATTCACCAGCTCTAATATATATATAGCAGTAACACATACTAAACTAGCCCAAAGTGCACCTAGGCAGTGGTGACACTAAGGGAAAATCGCGGTAATCCGGGATTTGTGGGAGGGCCGGATTCATCTAAGTTACCCACTGCCCATGGGCAATTGACTAACATAGGTTGGTGAAGCCTTCATAGCACGTCATATCAAGAGTTCATAACATAAGTTCAAATCATGATATATTTGACCATACCATGCATACACGACATAACCATTCAATTTCATAACCCTTCATGCAAGACATAACGTTCATAACAAAGTAGACAAGACATATGGTAACCCGACTTGGTTGACATATTCTAAATCAAACCTATACCAAATCTGACCATATGAACATAATTATATCATACATGACATAATACATAATCTGAAACTAGACTAATCAAAATTTACATGATCTACACACATGTAATGACAAACCGAACTAGACATACTTAATTACATATACAAGACAATTAACTTAAAACAAGTTTGGCATAAACTAAACAAATTAAGTTCTGATGTAATCAACCATAATCGGGACTAAACAAGTTCTAAAAGGTATAATTTTATGACCTATGAGTTTTTCAAGTCTACACATAATTATATTTCAATTCTAGGCCCAATATAGCATATAATCACATACATAGATCAAATTTGATATAAAAGGCTTCTACCCAAGCATAGTCATGCTAAACATGCTCCAAAATATACAAAATACCAATTTCAAGTTTCTAATTTCAAGGATTTTGAGAATCTCATTAAGTATAAGTTCAAAGTCAAAATCTAGTCAACTTAATGTCCATAACTAAATCATGCATATTTTCTTATCTAAATAAGGTCAAATTCATAGACAAGCTTTAGAAACCTACCTGGAAGCTCTTGTGAATTTTTTGTATTTTTATGAATTTTCTGATAATTTTCTTGGCTTTAAATCTACTTTTTGTAATTAATAATTTCAAAAATCAGAAAATACCGAACAAGCTCCGAACCGGGCGGTTCGACCAGCTGAACTGGGGTGGCTCTATGGCACTGGACCGGCGGTTGAAGGAGGCGGGCCGGGGTGCTGGGCCGGGCTCGACTGGCGGCAGTTGCGACGGCAGGGTGCGGCGGTGCTCACGACGGCGGACGCAGCGGCGGGGCTCTGGCGGTGGTGACCAGCAGGCAAGGGGCGATAGCTGATGGGAGAAATGGCTGCGGAAGGCCATCAATGCGATAGCAGTAACTGGTGGCTGGTCCACATGGCAGGTGGACGAGCGGTGGAGGCGGCCGGGTGGCGTAGAGGGAGGCAGTGATTGCACATCCGCGCGCACGCCCTGGTCAACTGGCCACGGCCACGAACGGTGGAACAACGATGAGGCGAGGCTGAGGCGGCGGGATGGCGGCGGAGGCAAGCGGTCAACGGCATGGGCGGCCGAGGGCGGCGAGACTGGCCGCAAAGGCAGAGGTGGTCGGGCGTGGCCACAGAAGGCAGCTGAGAACGGCGGCATCAGCGGCTGATGCCCACGGCAGTGCAGCGTAAATGCGTGGGCGGCACAAGGCAAAAGGCGCAGGTGACGGCGGCGACGGGAGCATGGAGATGGCGACATGAGTGCGGGCATGAGGATGACTGGACGTCGGCGACGAGGCTGCGATGGCGCAAGGTTGCGCGGCTGGAGGGACTGTGGCGCGGCGATGACCGGCAAGAAGGTGGCTGGCCAAGGCAGCTACACGGTGTAGACACGCCAATTTGGCCTTATTTGGGGCTTAAACTCTTATTCCATTGGCAACATCTCTTTTAGACCATGAAAATCAAGTTGAATCATTATTTTGGACAAGCCGAGGAGTTCACTAGAAATCTGAGGAAGAGCTTTTGATCTCTAATCAAATTCATTTTTCCCAAATGAGAGCCCATTCTAACTTCCATGTTGCTCTTGGTGGTCTTTGCACCAAGGTCACGCTGCTTGGTTGTGTGCCAAATTATACTTTTCCCAGCATATCCTCTAATTTAAAATTTTTCATAGGATTATGTGAATGTCCAATGAATATGTCTTCAACATAAATAATCTTCTTCTATGAGTCCTATTTTCAATGCAACAAACGGCATTCAATTCTGATTTACCATTTGTCTGCATAACCTTTTAGAAGTCAGACGTGCAGTTCTGTCCGCATGAAGCATCGATCAAGCCCAATTGTATGCAAGCCCGGCCCATTGGGCACATATCTGACCAATTCATGACCTTACCTTATTTTTTCCTTCTCTATATTACTTGGTATAGTATTTTTAAGCTTCATGGTCGAAATTAGGATCATCAAATGATGGCAATCCAACTTGTTGTCTTATACATCAAAATTTGCTATTTTTAGACCAGATTTGTTTCCTCTTCAAGTGGAGACATATTTTGAACATGGGGAAGGTGATCCATGGTTTAAAATCCATCTCAATCATTTGGGTAAGTTTCTAGATACCTCAGGATGAAAATTAGCAACATTAAATGGAGGAAATCCAACCTATGGTCGGATGTATCAAAACTTGCTATTTTTGACCTGTTTTTCATCCCCTATAAAGGGAGACTCATATGAATGACCTAAGAAGGGCATACCCATCCTCCATCACTCCTCTCTTCATCCTCCAGCCACCCTTGGCTCATCCCAACCTCCCCAAATCGTCCTCTCTTCATCCCGGTGCCCGGAGATTATTCCAAAGTGAAGAAGAAGCCGGTCTATGCTCCAACGTGCTGCACTGCTGATCATTGGCTTCTACAGATCTTTATAGTCATTTTACGGCCTTGCTTCCTTCATAATAAGTGTGCTGCATCAAGATATATTTCATCTCCAACAAACAGAGATAAATTCTGACATTCCCTTGGCTTGTTACGGCTTCAACACCGGCGCTACACAAACAGATCCGAAGTCTTCTCTTCCAAGTCATCATATTCTCAGTCAATTTCAGTACATTTAATGGTGGATTCAGCCTATACATCCTTCATAGAAATTGTTCATCGGTGAGTCATATTTTATTTAAAATAAGAATCATTCATTTAGATATCTGTGGTGCCCATAGCACATCCTGCATCTACATTGTGCTGGGAGTTTCGAGAACTTCACTGTCAAAGATCCGGCTTATCAGTTGCACAGGTACATCAAGCTAGCATCGGTTGGACTCTCCTTCATCGTCTGGCCGACGAGGAAGAAGGTTTAACCCACATATCATCTCCTGCTCTAAGGTACACACGGTCAACTCATCTCTTGATTTATATTCCATAAAGCGGAGCCCGCGGCTCTTGGTGACCACCTTTTTATTCATGTTATAAGTTCATCTCCTCCTCACTCTCCTCCTACATGACCCGAACCGTCTCTGGTGCTCGAGCGACATCGTGAGATGAAAGTTCGGGGATCAATGTGAGTGTGGGACTGAGGTGAGGACTTGTAACCACTTTTCTAAGTGTTTTCCGATTCACTCCCATTTCCCTATTCCATCTTCACCTTCTCTTGAGGTGCCGATCTGGAACCCGTTTCTGGAGTCGACAGCTTTTTTCCGAATCAAATCTTGTCTCTTGGAAGACTTAAATGAATCTAAGAGCCTGAATGTGCTCGATTGGTATTCTTTTACTTTTTCAAAACAAATCTCTTTTTAAACTTTAGCACATCACAGTACGGAACACCGCAAAGATCGGGTTACCGGCTGATGATGAACCTACAAACCCATGTTTTGGGGACTCCCCACCGCATTGGGGGTTGGCTATTCTTCTCTCGTGCCAATGGCACATCTCTTACCAATCGAACATAGGAAGACTTGATGAAAGATGGAGGTTAACCAGGAGACTTGAGGAGATTCGTCTTGCTGAATCTGGTCGTTAAGCGTGTCTATATCTACACCTTGATGCCACCTTTTCAGTCCATCACCATTTCACTCCACTACATTCCACTACGATTCATCTAGCTTCACTACAGTTTCTCTACGCTTCACTCCGCTCTGCTACATGCCATTCCCTTGCAAAGTCGACATCAAGGCGAGGCAAGCTGTAGACACGCCAAATTGGCCTGATTCGGAGTCCTAGACTCTTATTCCATAGGTGATATTCTTATTTTACCATTACCTGATTCGGATTACCTCGTGGACATGAGCTAAGGACATTGGTGGAGCCCCTTGTGAGTGGAGAATGGACCAATGATTTCCGGAATGATGCCAAAACCTTCAAGCGAGAGTCGCGCGTGAACTGTAAAAACATGAAGCCTGCTCGATGACCGACCTTGAATGGTCCATAATTGAAGGTCTTGGGAGTCCTGCATGTGTTCCGTAACATTCAGGGTTTCCGAGAAGTCATTTCGGTAGGCGTCGATAAATGACGGCTTTCATTATGGCTTTTTCGATCTGTACTGACACGGCTATCCCGAATCAGGCGTTAGACCTTTCTGGTCATCACCGGGTCTTTTTGGGTCATCCGAGTCGATTCTAGCCGAATATTTTCATCAATCATGTCATACGTCAGGTTCGGTCAATTTTAGGGTTTCCCGGCTTTTCCGAGTTTTGGTTCACGTTTACCGGGTTAATCTCAGATTTTTCGATGACTTCGGGTTTTCCGATCGTACCAGACTTGTTCGGTCATCATTTTAAGTCATCCTGAGTTGACCCGAGATTTCTCGACCGGAACCGTGCTCTTTCGGATCTTTGCCACGGGTTTCGGCTTTCCGCGAGAGGGTAAACTGGTAGAAAGCCCCGTGCGAACGTCTCGGGAGTCATGCCAGCTAGTTTACCAACTTGAGGAGGTGCGGCTTAAGGTCCTCTTTCCAACGCAACAAACGGGAGCCGAATCGGACATCCCGTTTGCAAGATACGGCTCGCGGAATGTGCGCGCAGGAGAGAGAGTTTACCGCGCCCCCGCTCCCTTTGAAAAGGGAGGGCGCGCCCTCAATCTGGGGGCGCGCCCTGTGCGCCCCCAGTTCCTTTGAAAAGCGGGGGCGCGGTCAATTTCCGAAAATTAGAAATTGCCCCGATTTGCACCTTCTAAATCGGATTTTTGGAAGGTTTCTGGCGATGATTTTTGATTATTTGTACCGTGCCCCTGGTTCGGGGGCGCGTTACGTATGTCAAGTCGATTTTTAGCAATTTTTGGAAGATTCCATCAATTTTTAGCAGTGAGACGCGTAACGCGTCCCCGCTCCCTTTGAAACAGGGGGGCGCGCAGACCACGCCCCCGAAGTGAGGGCGCGCCCTGCGCGCCCTCATCTCCTTTGAAGAGCGGGGGCGTGGTCGGTCCAGTTTCCATTTTTTGCACCGGCTTCCTTCCGCTATAAATTGAGGGCCATTCTCAACGACCCAAGGTTAATCCCCCGTGCCTAGCTCGTTCTGAGGTTGTCCAAGCTCTCTCCCAAGGCCGTCCCAACGTCCAAAGCCGGTCCGACATCGAGAGATCGATCCCAAAGTGAAGGAGAAGGCTCAATCCGGGAGTTCTCCATCAACCGACTTCATCGACTTCTGCAGAAAATCTGGGACTCTTATTGCAAAAGTCTTCAACATAGAAGTTGTTCCTCTCTTTGTCCTCTTTCATCTCCAACTGACGGCACTCGATTCCAACTTGCCGTTTGTTTGTGGCAGTTGCTTCACTGAGGGCGCGCATCCAGCACTCGATTCCGACATCGGGGTCGTCCATAGCATTCTCTGCACTAAAGTCGCGCCAGAAGGGTGCAAAGGCTACCCGAACCAGCTTGTTTCAACCATTTTGGCTTCAATTCAAGCCGATTCACTTTATAAGCTTCCTCAATCCACTTTATTCAGTTTATTTATTGTTTTAGAATATCTTTTAGTTCATTTGCATCATTTTACATAACCAAAAACACAAAAAAAGGGGTTAAGGCTCGCCCCAATCCGGTGAGTTCAATTCCAATTGCTTCTTTGTTTCATCTCTTCTTCTATAGTTTCTACACTTCCCATAGTTCTAATCAGCTTCTTCACTTGGTTTATTGTCCTCGTTGAACAAATACATCAAGCTAGCATCGGTTGAACTCTCCCTCATTGGCTGGCCGAAGAGGAAGAAGGTTGAACTCACACACTCTCACCCACGCTAAGGTGCACACGGTCAACTTCCTTCTATTTTCAATACATAAAGTGGAGCCCGCGGCTCCTGGTGACCACCTTTTTATTTATGCTTTAAGTTCATCTCCTCCTCACTCTCCTCCCACATGACCCGAACCATCTCCGGTGCTCGAGCGACGCCGTGAGATGAAAGTTCGGGGATCAATGTGAGTGTGGGACCGAGGTGAGGAGTCTTTACCGCTTTCCGAGTGTTTTCCGATTCACTCCTTTTCCCATATTCTATCTTTCACCTTCTCTTGAGGTGCCGATCCGGAACCCGTTTCTGGAGTCGACACACGGCGGTTGTGTGCGCATGGTGGCGCAAGGCCGAGGGTGACTAGGAGGCTGGAGGCCGATGGGGCTTCATGGGGACATGCAGGCGCAGGTGCTAGTGTAGAGAAGCCAAGGCGGCACGTACGCGGGTGTGGGAGGTGTGTGGAAAGGGGAGACCGACGCAGGGGGATGGTGAGAGAGAGAGAGACGGAGAGATAGAGAGAGATGGGGGTGGTGAAACCAGCAATAGAGAAGGGGGCGTAACCGGCGATAGAAAGGGGGGAGGCATTATAGAAATAAATAATTTAATTTTTTTTTAAAACATTATAGTCAATGGGGGCTGGTTATCACTATCCTTCAATTCGCCACCTCTCCATTTATATGGTCATGGGGTGGTGAAGGTGTGATGCTAGGAACTAACATAAATGGAGTAGATAAGTTTGGCGATGCAATCGAAGAAAAATAACTTCTTAAATATATTAGTATGAAATAGAGAAGATAAAATCAAATCTGATAAATCAATTAATTTCTCTCTAAATTACACAACAAATTTATAATTTAATAACTCATAGCAACTTAAAGATAATAGATAAGTCACTTATCCACAAACTCCTTGTCTTCAAGATTACCAATGTGCATGGTATCCTCCTCAAACTCCTAGCAAAGCTTCTAAAAGTCTGTAAAACACATTAACAAAAGAATGTGATGAATTACATGGGACTTGGTAGAATTTACATAATTTTCTTACTTGTACAATACAAAATATTTCTAATTAATGATAAATATTTTATGGATCACATATAAGTATCTAAATCTAATTCTTGAAGTTTAATTAATCATGTAAGGTTGCCTTCTCCTTTAATTAGTCATAAATCATCTTAAACAATTACTTTGGTTGTTAAACTATAATTCATAGGATATGCAAAATAATCAACTACATGTCAGCCACATACATTCTAAACTACTCATGAACTTGAACCTTCTGATGACATCTTAAATATTTGACATGTCAACATATGCAAAGAATTACATAGACCTTAACATAGAATGATATACCACTTATAGTACATTCTATCTCACATGACATAATGCAAAGAAAATCATCAACTTGCCTAAGTAGAACACATGCTACATTTGGATAGGTAGCTATGCCACAACTGGTGCTAGATCTAACATACATAGAAGTAACAATATGGCTAAATTAAATCTCATAGGGCATCTATTTAGTGACACACTTAGGATGAATTGTAGTATCTAGAATCAAATAATATTTCAAACTGTTATAATTTTCATTGTCTATATATAGGTACTACCATAGTTTGGTGAAGTACAATCACATAACAAAATTTGGCACGCTACATAAACCACATGTCATAAATCGAAATCATATATTTCTCATACATGCCCTAACTCACCTATTTATGACAAATAATGCTACTCGTATATATGAAACTATTTATGAATAACTTGCAACACTCTATGATTCATATACATGCACTCTTAGTCACACATAATCATGCTTTATGGGGTGTTTGGTTGCATGGTAATTTTTTGTACACTTTCATGATAAAAAATTGTATTAAAATAAAAAGTGAACCAACTCATTACATAAAATTATCATGTTTGGAGGGATGTGATTACAAAAAAGAGTAACTACCACACATGACCAAACAAAGTGGGGGACCACAAGAAAAAAAGAAAGAGGTGAGACCCTCTTTTTTTGTTTAAGAAGAAAATCACTTTTAAAATATAAAATTATCATGGTTACCAAACACCTCTTTTAACAAGTTTTCTTACAATTTTTAAAAATTAAAACAAAAAACTTCATTATCATGCAACCAAACATCCCATTAAAGACAATACATGATGCACATGATCGACAATCAAATAATCTATAATGAAGTGACATATAGGCATACAAACCACTTAATTTATATTGACTTTATTTTAAAACAATAAAAAATTATATTTCTATTAGAAGGTTTTCTAAATGGATATGGAGTTTCCCAACATGGTATTAATTTAATAGATCAAAACACCTTCTTGCTTTACTTAGTCTACATCACAATTATCTACCTAATCATCGTAACATTACATTATTTATCTAATTTACCTATGCTTGGATTGTTCATATATAAAAACTAAACCACATGCATTATTTAATATTGAATTAAAAATCATGTCACATGTTTATTTTTAACATGTTTAAAGAGTTTAAACTTCTATTTTTACATGTACATACAATCTAAATCATGCAATGCCATATACTAACGTTTAACTAGAAAAAGTTAAACTAACCTTATTTTAAGACCTTTATTAAGGATATTTTTATGATGGGGATAACCAAGATGCATATCTCAATTGATAGGGATACATATCTCAATTGATGCCAAAAAAACTAACCAAATGGTGGACATGGATTGGCTGAACTCCAAGCACGCATTGCGGCAACAACAATGTGCATCAAAACAATGTTAATTGGCATAGGTTGTCGAGTGATGTCAGACATGAAGAAAAGTCATAACAACAATGGAAGAGCCAATCAATAGTAGGTTGACTATTGTTAGAGACATTGAACAACACTAGTAGAAGGGAAAGACACTATGGCAATCCAACCATGTTTAGGTGTTGCAAGCTCATCAGATAGAGAGCAAGAGAGGGCATCAATGTTAAAGACAAGACTGCTGGTGTCATCGACGGTGTGGCAACACTAGCAGTGTTGGTTTGTTGAGGCTAATAGCATTGACACCAGGTAGCACTATCTTGTGGTAACATGGGGTGAGCTCAACAAAAGGAGAAGAGTCTATCGCATAGAAAAAAGAATGACAAAGTTGGGAGAATGATGGCAAAAGCAAAGCAATATCGACAACATTGCTTAGGCAAATGAGGGAAATGCTAGATAGAGAGGTTGTAGGGCTGAGTAGGTAGGGAGGGAAACAATGACAATGACGATGTAGTAGGACATCCATGGAGGGGAGGACAACAACTATTGGTGGTTGTGGTGGTGATAGTCACATAGTGAAGGCGGGCTATTGGCAAAGTTGTTGTCTGGTTAGTCGAGGCAGCATTGTGAACGGTGAAAGAAATTTATGTCCTATAAGTCAATCATATGTGATATGATTTTACAATTTTAAAACTATCTCATTCAATTAAATAGGCAAACTTTCATTACTAGCTCTTATTAGATGTGTACATCGTAATAAAGTCCTTGATTATATGCAATGACGATTGAATCATGATAAGATCATGATAATGATATCAATTATTTAAAAATATGTGATTTAAATGCTTATAGTCATAGAATCCTTAAGATTGGATATCAAGGATTCGGATAGATTTGCTTATGTGATGAGGATGACCAAGTTCATTAGTCATTAGTGTGGAGACACTGAGATACACGTACATATGCTTATTAGTGGAATGAGTTCACTAAATTGATTGAATTAGAAGCTCTAAATGATATCTTACCAAAATGTCAATCAGGGTTTTTTGTTATCATGATTGCATGGTTTAATCTTTGACCTGAGTTGCCAAAGATGTTTTGTTGGGTGAAACTCATGCTTTGACCAATGACTTATAGATCACTATATAGATGGTCCTGTACAATGATAGATTGGGTACAAAGAAAACCTAATAAAGGTAACTGAGTGAACAACAAGAGATTGTTCACTCTTGATAAGTGAAAGTGAATGTCCTATGTGATAATACTGTAAATCCTTGCTAAAGTAAAGAGACTAATTAGAAAAAGGAGTTTTCAATTAATTTGATACTGAGTACAAGATTTCATAGAGTTGTTATACTAAGGAGTTGACAGTTGATGTCGTACCTCTATTTGACTAGGATATTGAAGGGATAAGAGTTTATATCCGTATCATGATAGAAATGCTTAGTAGAGATAAGATTATTCTCATAGTCATTTGGGATCATAGGATGTGGTACCATTTTGTGATTAGTAAACCGATTAATTCATTATCAGATAATAGATTTAATATAATTAAATAAAATTATTCTATTTTAATTAGTTCTCAACCAAATAAACTATTAGGTCTAGTAGGTCACATACATGAGGGCATATTCATAAGTATAAGGACAAGGACATAATTTATGAAGATTTTGAGCTTTTAAGAAAAGTTTCAAATTCTCTTTAAATACTAAGGGTTTTAGCCAAACCCTATTGAGTGAAGATTGAGAAACACACTCTCAGCCTTCTCCCTACCTCCTCCTCTCTTTGGAAGAAGTCCATGAGTGATGAAGATCCATTTGGGAAGAGTTCTCGAGCGTAGTACGAAAGGAGAACCTACTATAAACAAAGTTTGTGCGGATACCGCTAGGGATCATGCACTTCAAGGGTTTGAAGAGTTTGAAAAGTTCTTCCTCTTCTTCTCCAAGAGATTAGATGAATCCCTAGTAGATGAACCCGTTTAATCAATTTTTGGTTTTTATCATTTGATTTTAATTGAAACAAGATCAAGATAAACGTATAGGAACTATCAAGCACCATCCTTTTAGGATGAATCCTTATGGATGAATCCTTACAAAAGGAAGAGCAAAAGAGTCATAGTAGAGGAGAGAAAAAGGGGGGGGGGAGCGGGAGAGAAGAACTACTCATGCAGGGATCTTTGTCACCGAGGAGGCGGCATGCTTGGGATAGAGTAGGGGCTATTAGGGTGAAAAATGTAGGGCCAAAAAATAGGGGCCGCAGTTATTAGATGAGAGAGAGGAAGATGCACTCAAGGTAGGCTTCTCCACTATGGATGCAATTGGTTCTTTGTAAAACAAGCCACATGAATCAACTTTAAAATTTTCCTAAAATGCTATTGCACTGTGTCATCTATGTGTCAGTTAAACCAAGGTCAATTAAAAATGCTTTTCTTTGACTCTTAAAGCCAAGATTTTAGCATCCCTCATTCTCCTTCGGATGCCATTTTCTAGTAATAATGAACTACCGAGCTACTAAACTAAATTCTTTGACTCTTTCAAAATAGGGATTTAGCATCTTATAAAGCACATAAGGTGTTGTTTTTCAACAAAAATATAATAATAAGAAGATTTACTATACAAAATAAAATACTTTATATTAAAATAAATATTTTTAATTTTAATATATATGTTTTGAAAAATAATTTTATTATTAAATGAAATATTATTGGAGAATTTAACTGAAGGCCCACTTTACGAATGTCACTTTAACCAGAGATCCAGTGTCTAAATTATTTTAATAAAAAACCCAGTTTACGTAATTGCTATAGTTTCCACCCCAAAATAGATGGAAAGCGTTAGGTAGAATAACAAAAAGACTTTTATACCCATGGACAAATGTTTGAATCGGTGGCTACCCATACGATGAAAATAAAAAAAATAAAAAAAATATAAGTGATACATCATTTTAACGTAAGAAAATTATTATTTATTATACAAAATTTACAAAATAAAATTTTTAAAAATAAACTATGTTTTTTATCTGGACAAAGTTTTTCTAAAGTTAAAAGAAAATTGATTTTACCATTCGCAAAAAGTTGTTTAATGTAAAAAAAAACTCAAAAATTAAAAATAAAAAGTTAGACACAATGACGGTTAGCCACCGCTTGTTAACGGTCCTCTGTGTCACCAGCGAAGGGGAAACAAGGGTCCTCTGTGTCACGAGCGTCTGTCTGGGATGTTTCTCATGGAGGCGGGGGTAGAATGGGGAAAATGAAATACACAAACGGTGAGTTCACGGTGCCTCTGACGGAATGGGTTTTTCATTAGAAAAATTTAGTTGATTGGGTTTTTTATATACAGTATTCGCTCATTGGGTTTTTCATTATAATGATTTTAATAATTGGGCCTTTAATTAATTTTCCCATTATTATTTTATTAAATACTTTCTATTTACTCTTGTCTAAATTTTTTTAACTATGTAGAACTTTAAAATAATTGAATGATGCAAATAGAGTTTAGAACATTGATATACACTCACTCATGATAACTACATTTTTCATTATTAAAAAATACAAATTTTTTATTATAAATTAATTTATTTTACTATTTTTAAAATATTTTATTCTATGTAATCTATTTTAAAAATTTTAATTTTTACATGTCATTGAATAGATCAAATAAGTATTTTAGTAAATAACTTTTTATATTCAGTTATCATATTTTTATTTAAAATTTAAGTTAGTAAACATTAAATGACTAAAATGTTAGGGTAACCAAAGAGATAGTTTTCACAAAAATGATTTTCATAGGAACCAAACAACATCACATTCTCAAAATCTTGTTTAGCGGTTGTGCTATAGTGTGTCGACTTCAAAAAACACAACAGGGCTCTCCTTTTAAGGGAAGTCCATGAATCCGGATAGCCACCTCAAGAGAGGATGAGAAAGGAAGGAAGAAAACACAGAAAGTGACTCATCCTAGGTCCCACACTCATGTTGATCCCCAAACTTTCACTCTTAGCGTCTCTCGATCACCGAAGAGATGGTTCTGGTCATGTGGGAGGAGGATGAGAAAAAGGAAATTAAGACGTGTGGTTTCCAGGAATCACGGGTTCCGCTTTATGCAATAAAAATGACTATGTGTACCTTAGCAGGAAGAGTGCGGGTCAAAGCTTCTCCTTCTTCGGCCGGCCAATGAAGAAGAGTACTCAATGCGTGGGTGCTTGATTTCCTATGCAATTAGACAAAAAAAATGTAAAAGACAATTAGAACTAAACAAAGTTGAGTATGTGTAAGTAAAATAACATAAAACACACAACTGACTAGAAACTGATCGGATTCAGGTTATCTCTAACCTTTTTTTATTTTTTGGATTAACATAAGAAACTAATGGAAAAAATGTGAAAAAATGATAGGAGGATGGAGAATCACGAAACAAAGAGATAAGAAAAAGAAATTTTTTTTTTTATAAGAATAGAGAGAGATATGGCCAAATCTAGTTTGTTGAAAAAGTCGAGCAACAGTCCAGGATCTGTCAGGCACGACTTTGCTTCAGCGCTTGCCATGACCAACCCTGACCTTGGAGTCATGTGCCATTAATTGCAAACAGAAGAAGGCTCGAAGAGGAAGAACTTTGATGTTGAGAGCTCAAGTAGCAGACGTCCACACACTGTTGTAGAAGCCGAAGAAGAGAGACCTGTCAAATCACCTGCAGACTAGCCTTCCTCTCTCATGAATTGACTTTTCTCTCTCTAAAAACTCAAAATTCTCTCTCTAAAAATCACAAAATTGATGCAGGAAGGAGCTAGGATGTCTTGAGATGCCCAGAAGGTCGTGAACCAGCCCCTCTGGAACGACCGGAATTAGTCTCAATTTATAGGAGAAAACCCAGTCCGATCCGTGCTAAAAAATGGTACCTTGCGCCCTGGCGCAGGGTGCATGCGCCCCTTAGAGGGGGTGCATCCAATCCTCCCTACAAAGTTGACTTGATCCGGTTGAAAAATTCGATTCGATTCGGTCAGAGGTAGAGTCCTGGTCGAAAACCGGTTCTCTCATGCCCCCTATCGGGGGAACATGGCCATGTGCCTCAAGATGGGGGCGCATGGTCACATGCCCTGGGGGTAGGGCACATATGGCTAGGGACCAGGGCGCATGGGATTGATTTCGCGCGTCTTTCGTCCGAAAGCCATTGCAAACACTCTCGAACTCGGAATTCGACGTCGTTTGTTGCGTTGGAAAGATAACAAGCTGAAAAAGCTTCTAAAGCAACGCATCAGCCATCACACCATCCAAAACTTCAGAATTTTATCTAGAAGTTAGGATAGTGAACAAAAGATCTGATACTGGTCAGAATGACTTCGACGGCCAATCGGAAAGGCACGGCATGAAACAAAACTTGTTCGGAGCATGAATCTAACCATAGCCTTCAATTCATGATCATTAGGCATTGATCACCTAGCCAATTTCTGTGTTTGCGCGATTTACGTGTGACTTTTGCTCGAAAATTATGCCTTTGTGTGAAAAACTCCGAAAAGCATCTGATTTTATTCGGCAAAGCTCCAAATGAACATTAAAAGGACCCGACATCATTCTAAGATCAATCACACATGTTACCCTATAAAATATGAGCTCTGAATTAGACAAATTTGGTGTGTCTACATAGTGGACTTGCTGATCTTGGTAGAAGTCCTCCATACGGAGAGGAATGGGTTTGAGCCTATATCATGTGCATGCCACCATTGCCGCATCTCTTAGAAAAATGTTCTCAAGAACCTTAAAAATCATATTCAATCTAGTAAGTTTTCTTGTGTTTTACTTGGATCCAAATGGACTCTAAGGGGGAGAGAGAGAGAGTCGAATAGGGACGGGAAACTAGTGCCATAAACAAGGGGAGAGGTTGCAGTTTGGAGAGGGAGGGGGGTTTTACATGAGGGAGGAAGTTTAGGGCAGTGAAAATTTATTTTTGTTTTTTGATTCGGTTTGACTTTATTTTTTTATTTTTTTATTGATATTATATAAGGGGTGACATATAGGCATGTATTGCAGTGCTTCTATTACCACAACAATATGTATGGTCACATTAATAATGCCGAAGTTGTGGTTGTTGCATTAATGATTAGTTTCACCAATTACGAGTTGCTATGCTAAATTTCAATGTGTACTTACATGAATGTGAATGTCGAGGATGTCACACTAAGAGTACATTTGGTTTCATGTAAAATCAAAACAAAGGAAAAAGTATTCCATGGAATACTCATTTCAAGGACATTAAAAACGCCCCTAGTCATTTGGCTACATGTAGTTGCTTTTCATAAAAAATTTATCATGTTCTTCAATGATAATGCTACAGCATAATTTTATTAATATTTATGTAATCAAATCATTTTTATGACAAAATCTTGATAAAAAAATTAAATAAATTAATTTTTGATGAAATTGAAAACATAACATATTATTTATTATATTAATAAAATATTTTTTAAATATATATATAATATTTTTTATTTTTAAATTATTTTTGGTCATTTGGATGTTTTTAAAATATTTTTTAAGTTTTATAATTTTTTTTAAATTATTATCATTTATTTATTTTAATTTTTTAAAATATTTATAAAATAATGAAAATTTTAAATTAAGTATATGATAAAATATTTTTTAAAACTAAAAATTTGACTTACTCAAAATTTAAAATTTGAAAACCTAAAAATAAACAACATAAATGTATTTGTAAATTTTATATAAAAATAATTTAATTAACAACATAGTTCAAACACTTGCAAACTCAAGTTTTAACTAAAATTAAATTAATAAATATATTAAATAAATAATTAGTATAGTAAAATAAAATTTTAATAAATTATTTTATTTATTTTTTGGGTCGAGTGCCACATTAGTTCATAAGTATATTTATACTTTGAAATATTTTCTGTCATTATTTATATTTAAATCATTATTAACAATTTTATGTTTTAAAACTTAAAATACAAAAAACTCTAAAATAATATATATTTTAAATAAATTATTTTTTATAATTTTTATTTTTATTATTTTAAAAATTATATAATGTCATATTTTTTAAAACATAATTTTTATAAATTTATGATTTTAAATTAAAAAATATTAATAAATAAAATTTTAAGTGTTTTGAAACTAACTTGCACTGTTTAGTCGGGAGAATGGTGTTCGGATTGAAAATGAGGATGCTAAAATCGGTGACATACAGAGTCAACCATTTAACTTTTCATTGATTGTCGATTTTTCTGACATCCAAATAAATCACCTACGTGGGTTTTCCCAAAAAGATGGTCCGGGAGCCTGTTTTACAGGCAAACAAGTGGACCCTAAGAAATTTAGCATTTAAGAAACTTTGTGCTTATTAAATGCATTGTGGGTGAGTTACATAGCTGAAGAATGCTTGGCACATATATGCAAGGAGGTGATGAATGGTGATAGAAATAGAGCTCAAATAGAAAAGAAAAATGAGAGAGGAAGGGGATCTGGAGAAATAACTGGGAACTTGAATGTGAATTCCTTGTCACTAGAATTGTATTTATATGTGACAATATTTCATGAATGCATTTATCCTATATACATAATAGTTGTACATAGACACATGGCACAATGTGGGCTCTCTGGATAAAACTAATTACCCAAAGATTAAAACAATAGTCCTCCTAGTTAACACACTTCTCAAGTTGAGCGGGAGTTAATTTTCAACATGTCCCTAAGTAATTCAAATTGTATAATTGAAAGAGGTTGGTGAACACATCTGCCACTGATCACATGTAGCAGCTTTCTTCTTCTCAAGAACCAATTGTCTTATGAAATAAAAATATATTTCGACATGCTTAGTTCTTGCTTTGAATAATAGATTGGTAGTTAGATAAATGGTTGAAATATTGTTGCATCAAACAATTATTTTACCCTAAGTTGGCATATGTAGTTCTTTGATTTTGTTGCATAGTCTATAGTTGTTATGTTACAGCTATAGACATGGCTCTCATTTCAGACTCAGTGTTGGATTTGGCCATGGTATGTTGCTTCTTAGTAGACAAAGTGACTAGACTTGTTCCCAAGAATATACCAAACCTAAAGTAAACCTTTAATTATTTGGGCATCTAGCCCAATCAACATCAGAATAGATAGGTACCCTAAATTGAGATGGTTTTATTTCCAAACCATGTTGATAAGTAGCTTTAAGGTACTAGAGATTCCATTTCACTATAGCCATATGAGCATCTATTGGACATGACAAAATTTGATGTGCTTTATTTATAGAGTAAGGTATATCAGGCCTAGTTATAGTGGCATGTTATAAGTATCCATTAAGACTCATGTATAGAGTAGGATCAACAATTGCTCCCTAATATGCTGAGAAATAGTTGTCCGAGCACCTATTGGAGTGGAGTAAGGCTTGGAGTCTTGTAACTATGCTTGCTTAACTGTAGACCACTCTTAGTTTTTGTGACTTGTATACCCAAGAAAAAATGTTGAAGATCAAGATCCTTCAATAAGAAAGTTGAGGATAAGTTCTAAATTAGCCTTGTCACAGTTCTTGAATCATTACTAGTTATGATTATATCATCTACATACATCAACAAGTAGATTGCAAGCTATCCTTCGAAAAATAGAAAGAGTGAAGGATCACAAGTGGATGGCTTTAACCCACTGTAGGGAGATGTGAGTTTAACTTGAAAAACCAAGTATGAGGTGCTTGTTTTAATCTATACAAGGCTTTGTGTAATTCGCAAACATAGTTCAATTATTTCTATGCACAAAACCTAGATGTTGTATCATATAAATGTTTTCATCTAAATTCTATTGTAAGAAGGCATTAATGACATCTAATTGTCTAATCATCTACTTACATGTCACGGCTAAAGCAAGAACCAACCAAATGGTAGATGGTCTTGCAACTGGATTGAAGGTCTTGGTATAGTCTATTCCATACTCATGGGTAAATCCCTTAGCCACTAACTGGTCTTTGTATCTTACCATTGATTTATTAGATTTTCTTTTGATCTTACAGATCCACTTACACCCAACTAAAGTGGCATTTGGAGAATGTTGTACCAAAGAACAAGTGACATTCTTTTGAAGAGTTGAGAATTCCCTTAGACATAGTTTGTCACCAATGTAACTACTTATTTGTAATGTTAAAACATGTGGGTTCAATTTCATCAGATTTTTCTACCAGTAGTGCATGTCTAGAATAAAAAACATGAGGTTTTGTTTCAATGCATCTCAAAATTTCTTTGATTGGTCTAAATTTCTTTGGAGGAGGTGAACTAGTAAATCTATCAATCTCATTACTAATGAGAGAAACATGCACAACTAGAGAATTGCCAACATTAGCAATAACACAAGAATTTTGTTGATGAGGCAAAGCATTTTGACCCACATATGTAGTTGGAGATATTAAAATATCTTGATTGGATGGAGCAGTAACTGACCAATTGACATTCACATATGTGTTGACTGGTTACAGGAATAGGCACATTGACTATGTTGGTGATTGTCATGTTGTTATTAGGTTTGACTAAAACTTCATAAGGAAATGTTTTCAAATCAAAAACCACATTTCTAGGTATATATGTCCTTTGTGTTCTTACAAGATAGCACTTATACCTTTTGTGATTTGAGTTATACCCAAGAAATGTATTACACATTGATCGAAAGTTAAACTTATGATGATTATATGGCCTCAAATATGGATAACATGCAATCCAAATGTGGGTAAAAATCTATAATCGAGGAGTTTTTCATATAACACTTCATACGGCGACAAGTCATGAATAACATGTGTAGGTAGCCTATTTATTAGATATACTACACACACGGCATCATCATCTCAAAATTGAAATGGCAATCTAGCATTTTTTAATAAAACTAGGCAAGTTTCAATGATATGCCTATGTTTTCTCTCAGATATTTGATTCTAATTGTGTGTATGGACAAGCAACTCTATATATATGCCTTGTTTAGAAAAGAAATATGAGAGTTTTTCAGTTTGAAAGTACTTTATCTTTGTTGAAAGCACATTCACAACTTAACTTTTAAAGTGTAGAAAGACCGAAAAGACTTGACTCTTACAATTAGTTGGATAGAACCAACAAAATCTACTAAAATGGTGTATGATTGTGAAATAATATTTGAACCCATTATTACTTACATATAGGGAAGGACCCCATACGTCAGATGATATAAAATCTAGAGGTGATTTAGAAACATAAGTAGATGGTGAAAAATACAATTGGAGTCTCTTTGCAATGGTATAATGTTGGCAAAAGAAGGACTTATTTTAAGTAAAATGTTCTTCAATACTACATAAAGCTATACTCACTAGTTCTGGATGAGATAGTTGGTGATGCCAAATTGCCATAGCATTTGGTGAGTACCTAATTGGTGGAGCAGCCATTTCTAGTTGTAATTAATATAGCCCATTAACTATGGGTCCTTGAGAAATCACCTTTTGATGTTTGATTTCCATTATAAAGCAATTGTGAGAGAAAAAAAATAAAAGTACACTTCATGATCTTTAGTAAGTTGGGAAATTGATGGTAAATTCTTTTGTATAGATGGAACATGCAAGACATTTTAAGTTTGAGTGAGTTTAAACTTGTTTGACCAATGTGTGTAATTTGTAACACTACACCATTACCAATTTGAACATTTTTCTATTCATAATATTGATGGAGATTTCAAAATAAAGTAAAGTTAGGTGTCATGTAACTATTTGCACTTGAATTTGGATACACTACAGAAAATGATGGTATTAGTAATGGGGGTAATGGCGATAGCTTCTGAATGCTATCCCTAATAACCTTACTAGTGATGGATAAAGAGATGCCATCACCAATGTGCAAGTATTGTGATGGCTTCATGGGAGCCATCACCAATGCAAAGTGCTGGTGATGGCTAGAAGAAAGCAGTCACAATGCCGGTATTAGGGACAATTGAGACCATCGCCAAAGTAGGAACAAATTTCTTCGAGAAGAGGTTTAGGTCATTAGTGACGGCTTTCAAATACCATCACTAATATATTTTGTTAGCAACAACTTAAGTTGTCACTACTGAACAGAATTTGATCGTTCAGTGGTTGGAAGACATTGGCCATGACAAAAGCCATCGCCAATGACTTTTAGTGTACTGATGGCGACGACGAAGTAGCTGTCGCCAATGATCCTCTATTTTTAACCCATGAACATGCCAACCTTTCTCCTTCTTCCTTCTCCATGTTGTCTTCCTCTCTTGTGAAATCCACCTCCATGCTACCACCACAGTGGTCACCACTGCCACTGGCCACCACCATCACTGCTACGCCAAGTGTTGCTGCCAATTGTGAAGCTCCCAATCTCTCTCTCTCTCTCTCATGAGAGTGTTGCCAGTGCTACCAGTGCCACCACTTTCCATGTGCCCAGATATTCTTTTTTAGGCTACCAATCCTAGCTAGTTGTTTTACAATTTTAAAGCATATTTTCTACAAATTTAGTTTGTTTTGGGTTTATTTGTGTATAAAATTAACTTATTTCTATTAAATTTTTAGTTTAGGATTTATACGATTATGATGAAAATGTGATTTGATTGTATTGTTTGTAAATGTTTAATTTGGTTTAGGGTTTGTTAATTTGATTTAAGGTTTGTATTCATATGCTTTTAGTTTAATTTGGACAAATTGT
Source organism: Cryptocoryne crispatula var. balansae (assembly GCA_036172225.1). Taxonomy (NCBI): domain Eukaryota; kingdom Viridiplantae; phylum Streptophyta; class Magnoliopsida; order Alismatales; family Araceae; genus Cryptocoryne; species Cryptocoryne crispatula. Next base: position 26,477,024 of record CM069923.1, read on the forward strand.
TTGTTTACGGTTTATAAAAACATGATGTAATGTAATTTGTTGGTAATGTTTAATTTTTTTAAGACTTGTTTAAATGTTAATTTTATTTAAATAAATTATAGTTATAGGGTTTAATGACTGTGGAGGTTATTAGTTATCTTAAATTCACTTTAATAATATAGGGACTAATTAAATGTAAAAATGCTAATTTACAAGAGATATATAGTTAAACTCATGGTTAAAGGAGACATAACCCAAAAGATGGCCGATCACCAATTTGGATTGTCTTAAGGGCAATAAAACAAAAAAGGGCTAGAACCCAAATCACATCCGATTAGGCCAATGTAAACCAGTTTCCAATTTGGCTTGGCTTAAAAGGCCATAAAACCCAAGAAAGGGAGATAGAGCCCAAAACAAGGCCGGTTAGTCCAATCCAAACTACTTTATGGTTTGGATTGACTTAAATGGCCATAAAACTAGAAAAAGGAGAGAGAATCAAAAACATGGTTGGTTGGTTGGTTAAGGCAATCCAAACCAGTTGGCATAAACAACAATAAAATCCCAAAGAAGAAATAGAACTCAAAACACAGCAGGCTAGGCCAATCCAAACATGTTTCCGGTTTGTATTGTCTAAATGACCATAAACCCAAAAAAGGGAGATAGAACCCAAAACTTGGCCTATTAGGCCAATCTAAACCAGGAAAATTGGATTGACATAAATGGACATAAGACTCAAAAGAAGGAGAAAGAACCAAAAGCATGGTCAGTTAGGCCAATCCAATTAGTAATCCAAATAGAAGTAGTATTTTGATTTTTTGGGACTTTCAATGCCAAATTGATGGAGTGTTTATCTGATCTTGTCTCAGTTTTTCTTATTTTCAGAAAGTTTCAAATGACATCATCGTTTGAGACTTGCTTCATTTGGAGAAGGTTAAATTATAAATAATTATTTACTTCCTTACATATTTGTTCAATTTTGCATGTATCATGCTCTATAATTTTTCAAAAAAACCATTCGTCTAAATTAGTAACTTAAATAAGTCTTGGATAGATATCCCCAATAGAATAGAACCAAGGTATATTCAAAGAATAGAATAATTTTTGGACTATGCTTTTAATGATTGTAGGACCCATTTTAGAAACTACTAGAACAATAATTTAATTCAATGCCCTTGTAAAAGGTGTTGTAACACCTTTACTTTATAAGAGATGTGGTTAAAGAACATTTAATAGTGGATGGCATATGGTTAAATTACCGAACATGGATAAGTCACGGTGAATTTGAAGTTAATTCAATTAATGAGTATGATGTCCAAAAAAAAAAAAATGAACCACAAATGTTAATAATGAAGTGATAGAAATGCTTGAAGATATTTAAAATATTTATAAAAGTATCTTGACATAAGAAAGATGAACCAAATATAAAAGCACAAAAATATTTTTGCTTATTAAAAATGTCAAAACACCCATACATGAAGGTTGTAATGATATATCTAAGTTGAAATTTCCACATTTGCATGAAATTTCCCGCTGAAACCACTGCTGGTGAAACATATAATGAATCCTCCATAGCCATAGCTTTGATACCAAGTTAGAGCTCCCGATCTGAAGAACCTCTCATGAGATGAGAGATAGTAGAGAACAAAATAGAATGCGACATAACAGAGAGAGTGAGGGAGCGGGATCTAAATTGTGTGGGAAAGCTCAATTTAGCTCTGCAGTGTAAAGAATGGTATTTATATATGTGTTGTACAGATGGGGGCATTTGCCCAATTACAAATAAATACAATGTGTGCTAAATTGAATAAATCACCCTAGGTGTATTTTGCAATTGTGTTATTTAATACGCATCCACCCCCGCGCACGGCCAGCACCCCTGCCCATGTCAGCGTCGCCCACGCGGCCAGCTGCCTTCCGCGGTGCTACCCACGTAGCACCCCGCGGCCACCGCCCTCACCCGATGTCTGTCGCGGTGTGCCCACACACACCTCCCGCACGTGCGCATTCACCCGTGCATCCCGGTCGCCGATGCCCGCTCCCTCTCTCCTATCTCTCGCTGGTAGCCGCTCACCCTCTCTCTCTCCTATCCCTCCCTCACCCACTCCCTCTCTCATATCTTCTGCCATCTAACCTTCTTACTGATCCTCACCCACCTGCATCGGCATCTCGCATCGTTCCAGCCCTGTTGACATCCGCCCCACACCAGCGCCATGCAGCCGCCCTCGGCCGGCCGCGACCTCTGCCCCCGCTTCGTACGACCGTGCCTCCCGCTCATGCTGCCCTCCCGCATAGCGACAACTGCCGCAGCCCCACCAGCACCATGTGCCCTCCGCCATTCCCCCGTGTGCCGCCTCCTCTTTGTGTTGGTGTACGCCCCGCCCCTCTCAACGCATTGTAGGCCCTCTCTCTCTTATTTCTTCTCTCTCCTATTCTCATGATATTGTTCTTTTTATTTTCCTGTCTATTTTCCTCTTGATCCGATGGCATAACCCCCATTCTATGTCTTTTCTAGCAGCCTTGAAGGAGGGAGATCTCTTGGTTGGGCTGTTTGATTTGTGTGCCGCATCATCGATGTTCGATATCATTTTAGGTCACCGATCCCTGACTTTTTTCATGTTGTTCCGGTAGGCATCCTTGACATGTCTATTCATTATTATTAAGACTTTATGCTAAAATCTTCCATGATTCATAGAGTTTGAACTTTTAATTAAATGGTGTGTATAGTTATGTTTTGCTTAATTAGTGAGTTAACATGGGTTAGTTAGATAGATTTGTGTAGTATCTTGTGATGATATATGTTTATGTCTCTATTATGTGTATATGAGATCATGCATAATTAGCAGTGTAATATTGCTCTTTTTAACTTGTCACCTGGTTACATATTAGCATGAATATGTTAAGTTAACCTTGTTAAGTTGTGGTGATAGGTTAACAAGATTATATGATGTGGTGATTAGTTTTTTTAGCACCTAGTTATATTCATGTTCAATCATGTTTAGATGTTTATATGTGGATGTTGTCTTATTTTAGTTCATTTTGAGTATGAATGTCTAGCATGGCAATAGTTGTGTATATGCTCATTTTATGTTTATAGATCTTGCATGTATTTGGTCATGGCATGGCATGAGTTGTGTGGATGCATGATGCATTAATGTGAATGGAAGACTAAGCTATACCGGACCAGTTAGTCATGACCTGAGGGCAGCAGGGGGTTAGGACCTTCTTGTGCATTGTTCGATCCTAGATCTTGCGGGCATCCTACGTGCCACCACTGCCTAGGTGCATTATGAGATTTCATTTAGCTATATGGTAATGCAATATATGATAGATCTGGTGTTAGCTAGTCGAGGTGACAAGACGACACATTCCTTACTAATGAGAAACTTTGTAGAGGATAGATGTATCTATTAGAGGATAGGTGCATTTGTGAATGTGGTATTTCATTAGAGGATAGTTACATGTATTTGAGGATATGTGCATTTATTGTATGGTATTGTAAAGGTGGTCTAGTGATGTGTTATATTGTCATTTATTAGGTTGTGTGCATGGCATATGCATGATATGTCTTATTTGTAGTAGTATCATCATACGAAGCATGTAGTTGGCGATCATGCATATGCTTACCCCATCCTTTCAGGTCATTTTTAGGGTGTTTAGAGGTGTTGGTTGGTACGTCTATAGGTGCTGGTTGGAGGTTTAAAACACGTGGATTAAGGCAAATATTCATTATATTGACTAGATCTATACTTATATATAATTGGTTGTAGGTCGGGGTACTTATTTAATTAACATCTAGGGCCATTCGGCTATCCAATTTGGTAGATGATGGGGTGTCTACTGAGTCATCGTACTCATTTCAATTCTCTTATCAATTTTCAGGTAATTAGGTTTAGCGCAGCAAAAGCGTGGTGGATCGATTCTCGAGAAAGCAATTGGATGATATTTATGTTTAGATGGTATTTAGCTTTGTTTAGATTGTAGCATAGCAATGCATTTAATTTGAATTTGTGGATTTATGAACTGGGACCTAGTTTGTCTTCGTACTTTTTCCAAACCAATGTTTTTTTATGGGGTTAATTTTCCTCGGTTGCGTCTTTGGATTATTTTGCTAAAATCCACGGCGTGACAGGCTTCAGATGATCGTCGCCGTCTGTGACAACCCTTCTAAGCAGCTACCCTCCAAAGGCACTTTGCCATCTAGTTAGATTATTAAGAATGACTATATGTCAATTTTGATTTGACGTATGTAAAAGATAGAATGTATCAATAACAAAATTCATGACTTGTTTGTTGGGTCACAAGAGCAAGAAGATAAGTTTGTGGCGGTGTCTAGAGGCTTTGATGGAGACAAAACAACAGTTATTCAATCTTTAGATAGTTTTCCTATTTTTGAGGTGCCTCTACCTACACCTCTGCCCCAACCGCACCCACCTCAACGTTCTACTGAAAATGCCCCTTCCTATGGTTCCGGAACGACGTGGCGTTCCCTATTTTCTTGGAATGATGGCCATGCACTAACATCTCCCACTTGGCCACCCTTACCAAGTGATTTCCGATCACACACTCACTATTCGTGAGAATATAATCATTTTTATATTATGAGATGTTTATAAATTTTTTATATACTCCCACTATCCATGAGATACACATTTATTCACATGCATTTTCACTATCCATGAGTTGCATATACATTATTATGTACTTCTACTATCTATGAGATACATATAATTTATATACATTTATTATCCGTGAAACGCATAAATTTTTTTGCAACTCGTAACACGAATCTTATCATTGACTCATATTTTTGAGTCCCATCAAGCCAACATGCTTAATAAATTTTTTCACCATGATACCCTTTGTTTATCCTTTCTACACAATTTTCTTTGTATAATAATATTGTACCTTTATATGCTTTCCTTTTGAACTATTCACTCCACTATTAATTAGGCTGATGGCAGCCTAATTGTCACTGATAGAAATGTATGCCCTACAAGCCAATCATATATGATATGATTCGACATTTCTAGAAATATCTCATTCAATTAAATAGGCAAAACTTCGTTACTAGCTTTTATTAGAAGCATATATCGTAATGAAGTCCTTGATCACATGAAATGATGATTGAATCATGATGAGATCATGATAATGAGATCGATCATCTAGATGTATGTGATCTAAATGTTCCTAGTCATAGGATCCTTGAGACGGGACATCAAGAATCCGGATAGACTAGTGTGTGTGATGTCTTCTCATATGATGAGAATGACCGATCTCATTGGTCATCAGTGTGGGGACATTGAGATACACACACAGGTGCTCATTAGTGGAATGAGTTCACTGAACTGACCAATTTAGGAAAACCTGATCGGTATCTTACCGAACTGTCTATCAAGTTATTCTTACATCTCAATAGCATGGTTGGATCTTTGACCTGAGTTGCCAAAGATGTCTTGCCAGGCGTACTATGTACTTTGACTATTGACTGATGGATCACTTAGTATTGTGGTCCCATATAGTTAATGGATTGGGTATATGGGAAACCTGGTGGAGGCAATTGAGCGGACAATAGGGGATCGTTCACTCTCGGTAGGAGAGAGAGAATGTCCTATGAGATAGTACTCTAAATCCTTGGCCAAGGTAGATATGATAATTGGAAAAGGAGTTTTCCAGTTGATCCATTCCTGAGTACAAGATTTCATAGAGTTGGAATACTTAGGGGTTGACAGTCAGTGCCGAACCCCTGACCGACCGGGACATTGTATGAACGAGGATTTAAATCCATGTGGTAATTGATGATGGAAAGGCTCAATGGATGTTATTTAACTCCCCAAAGTCATTTGGGATCATAGGATGTGGCTTGTACCCTTTATGATCAGAATGCCGTAAAAACTGTTATCGGATAACGGGTTTGATTTAATTTAAAGGAATTGTTCTTTTAAATTAAATAAGGCTTCAACCAAATTGACTATTGGGCCTAGTGGGTCACACACAATAGATCTGGTCAATAAGATGAGGGCATGAACGCAATTTTATAGAAGTTTTGGGTTTTTGTGAAAAATTCCATCTTCTATATATAAATGGCTTATGAAGTCAAACCCTAACAAGCCATAGGGATGGAGCACGTCCCAAGCATCCTCTCTTCCTCCTCTCTCCTCTAGAAGGTGATCTCCCATGGTCAAGCTTGGATCTGGAAGGTTTCTGGAGGCCCGAAGGAAGAGAGAACTCGTCTATTGAAGCAGATCGTGTGGATACCGCTAGAGACCGGACACTTGAACGATTTTCAGCAAGGAGGAATGTCCTCTCTTCATCCATGGTGAGGGATTTTATAAATCCCATGAGGTACTCTCGTTCTACTTCATATTTGGTTCCCGGTTTTACTCGTTCGGCATTGATCAAGGCAAAGATCATGGTTTTATGGAATCAAAATTTCTCCGCTATCATGTATTGATTCCTTACAGTCACAACATATCTCAATTGGTTCATTAACCAAATTGAGATCCAAATCAATCAAAAATGGTCTAATCTAGATGACATGAGTAATGGCCATGCTACAAGCAATATACTCAGCTTCTTGTGTGTATCTTGCTACACACCCCTATTTCTTGCTACCCCAAGAAATAGCCGCAGCATCAAAGATGAACAAGTGTCCCGAAGTGGACTTTCTATTATCTTTGTTCCCTCTGAAATTCGCATCGGAGTAAGCAAACATTTCAAGTGTTTCAGCTGGGTAAACTAACTTGTGGCGCAATGTACATTTTAGGTACTTTATAATCCTCTTAACAACTTACCAATATGCTAGTTTGGGATTACTTTGATACCTGCACACTAAGCTTAATGCAAGCTTAGTACAAAGCATTGCATACATTAAGCTTCCAGTAGCTTAAGCATAAGATATATTAAGCAAGCCATGACCCTCTTCGAGATAAGCTCCTTGCTTAACTTCTTAAAAACCAGTGGTGTGTTTGCTAGATTGCAATTCTACATCCCAAATTTTCGAAGTATGGACCGTATGTATTTTTCCTGGTTTATGGTCAACAATCTATACTTCCTGTCCCTCTCAATTCAGACACCAAGAACATAGGACGTCTCTCCCATGTTCTTCATCTCAAACTTCTCACTTAGCTCAGACTTTATCTTATTCAACTTTCTGATGTCATTTCGGATGAGCAATATACCATTCACATATAAGGATAATATAATCACGATGCTCCCACTCTTCATGACATACACACAGCTATCCAACTAATTTGGAATAAAGCTAAGTTGAATAATTACATCATGAAATTTGACATACCATTGTCTACTGCTTTAATCCATACAAGGATTTTCTTAATTTGCATACCTTATTTTCCTTTCCTTCTACCTGAAACTCATCAGATTATCGCATATATATATCTTCCTCCAACTCTTCGTTGAGGAATGCAATTTTAACATCCAGTTGGTATAATTCTAAATCAAGATATGCAACAATTGCTAATAGCATCCTTATAGATGCACATTTAGCTATAGGAGAATAGGTTTCTTGAAAGTCAATACCTATCTTCTAATTCAAACTCTTGGTAACTAACCAGGCCTTATAGTTTTCTATAGACCCATCAGGTTGAAGCTTTCTTTTAAATACCCATTTACACCCAATAACCTTCTTATTTCTAGGCAAATAACACAGTTCCCATACCCTATTAATTTCCATGGAGTTCATTTCTTCTTTCATTGCATCTATCTATAATTCTGATTTACGTTATTTTATGGCATCGATGTAATTTATTAGATCTATGTGATTTTTCTCATCAATGTCAATGGTTAGACATTAAAGCTCACATGAGTATAAATAGAAATCATCTATCCATGTAGGTGGAGTCCTAGTTCTCTTGTTGCCAATAGTAAGTTTATCAGATGATCTTTCTATCATAGGATTATTCTGATTCTCAACTATTTCTTGTTGAGATTGATCTGCTATCCTAGGTTCTTCTTCCATTGGTAGGTCATTTCTAGAGTCTTCATCGTAATAATCATTATATATTACAATTAGAGGTTCCTTATCAATTTCATGAGATTCCTCTTTCTCTAGATTTTCTAGGAATGTAACATCCCTATATTCAATGATCCCCTTTTCCTTTTGGAAGAACCTATAGCCATTCGAATTTTCACAATATTATATGAACTTACATTTCAACGTTGTTTCAGAATGAGAACATAGGCACTAGATCCCCATTTCCTAAGATGACTCAGATTTGATTTCCTCTCATTCCACAATTTATAAGGTGTGCGTTCAATAGACTTGGTGGGTATTCTATTTAGTATATAATTTGCCATGAGCAATGCTTCTCCCCAGAATTTCTTAAGAAAATTAGAATGGGATAGCATACATAACCACATTCATTAAAATTTTATTTTTTCTTTCAACCATACCATTCTATTGTGGTGTATACAACATTGTTACATGATGTTTTATTCCATGCTCTTGGCAATATAACTCAAACTTCTTTGAGTTATATTCTCCACCTCTGTCAATTCCTAACATCTAAATATCCCTACCCAATTACCTTTCCACTTTTGCTCTATATCTTTTAAAACAGCTAAGCACCTCAGACTTAGCAGAAATGAGATCACATGTATGCATACCTTGAGTAGTCATTTATTAATGTAATGAAATATTCCTTGTTATCATATGATTTCAAACTTAGAGGTCCACATATATCTGAGTGGATCAACTCTAATCATTCTTGTGATCTATGTCTAACTATGAACGGCTTCTTAGTCATATTTTCAACTAAGCAATGTTCACTATGTGACAATTCTATCTTTGACAATCGCAGCATATTCATTCTTGCAATTAATTCTATTTTATATTTTTCGAGATGACCCAATCTAAAATGCCAAAGATCACATTCTGTCTGGTACCACAAGGAATACTCAGAATTATTATCTGAATTATTTCTTCAAGTGTCAATTATAGGAATATAAAATAGATCATGTTTTGATAAAAACTTTCCCATCGCACATATATCCCCATTCTTTCCAATTAACACTTCTTCATTCCATAATCTAACATTGAAACCCTTTCTTACCAATGCTAGAACAGAGATGAGAATCCACTGAATTTTATGTGCATAAAACACATTCTTGAGAATCATAATATTATCCTCAAGATCTAGCTTATAAGTACTAACACCTTCCACATCGTTATAGGTGTCATTTCCCATCATTAGCCTTTGTTTCTCAGCATTTAATTTCTTTAGGGACAAAAGTCCTTTCTTATTCTTTGCAATATGCCTAGTAGCTTTTGAATTGACCTACCATTCATTTGAATTTGTTGAACCTGTGTTACATTCAATAACGCTGACAAGTTCACTCTTTCTAGTTTTCTTATTTTCCAGGTGTATATTTTCACTCACAATGCTATGTTTACTTGGATAGTTAGTTTTAAAATGACCAAACTTTTCACAACAGTAAGCAAATCTAGGAACTCCCTTGTGGTGTTGATAAGAAACTAACTTCTTATTTATTGCATTGGTCTCTTTTAGATTCACCTCTAGGCCTTTCCTTTTAGCCATAATACAAAATTCTATTGCTAACCGTAAAGGCAACATTATGAGAACTAAAACTGAACTAACAATTCTTAATATTGTGGCAACTACATTCAATAAGGGTAATTGTCCAAGCAATGCAGTGGTGATAAATAAATTTCTTTGGAATATCACTTCTAAATATAGCTAAATCCTTGACCCTAACTATGATTTCTTTTTCATGCACTACCACATCTTCTCTGTCTTGCATACTACATGTATCATACCTATGTAGCAACAACTTGGTTTTAGTTTCCGTGATAATAGCATATCTTTTTATGATAGTATGCCATAGTTTATGAAGTATCTCACAAGTTTCAAAAAACTTAATGAGATTATCCTCCATAAACAACAACATTAATTTTCTATCCTTCTTATCACCAACTATTCATTGCTCATATATTTTCTTTTCCAGCTCAGTGAGAGTTTTAATAAGTTCTGGAGCAATACCCTCAATAACATATTCTCTATGATAGAAATGTATGCCCTACAAGCCAATCATATATGATATGATTCGACATTTCTAGATATATCTTATTCAATTAATTAGACAAATCTTCATTATAAGCTCTTATTAGATGCAAATATTATAATGAAGTCCTTGATCAAATACGATGATGATTAAATCATGATGAGATCATGATAATGAGATTGATCATCTAGAGGTATTTGATCTAATGTTCTTAGTCAAAGGATACTTGAAATGGGACATCAAGGATCCGGATATACTAGTGTATGTGATATCTTTTCATGTGATGAGGATGACCGATCTCATTAGTCATTAGTGTGGAGACACTAAGATACACATATAGGTGCTCATTAGTTGAATGAGTTCACTGAACTGACCGAATTAGAAACCCTGAATGGTATCTTACCGAACTGTCAATCAGGGTTTTCTATTATCACGGTTGCATGGTTGGACCTTTGACCTGAGTCGTCAAAGATACCCTGTTGGATGAAACTTGTGCTTTGACCATTGTTTTATAGATCATCGTATAGATGGTCTAGTATAGCAATGGATCGGGTACAAGGAAAACCCAATGGAGGTAATTGAGCGGACAACAAGGGATCATCCACTCTCGGTAAGTGAGAGTGAATGTCCTGTGTGATAGTACTCTAAATCCCTGGCCAGGGTAGATAGGATAATTGGAAAAGGAGTTTTCCAATTGGTTCAATTTCGACTACATGATCTTATAGAGTTGGTACACTAAGGAGTTGATAGTCGATGCCATACTCCTTTCTGACCGGGACATTGGATGGATGAGGGTTTATATCCATGCGGTAACTGATGATGGAAAGGATCAATGGAGATGAGATTATCGCAATAGCCATTTGGGATCATAGGATGTGGCTTGTATCCTTCATGATTGGTAGGCCAATTAATCTGTTATCAGATAATAAATTTAATTTAATTAAATAAATTTGTTCTATTTTATTTAGGTCTCAACCAAATAGACTATTGGGCCTAGTGGGTCACACACAAAAAGACTTATCCACAAGTACAGGGGCAAGGGTGTACTTTATGGAGATTTTGGGTTTTTATGAAAAATTCCAAAATTCTCTATAAATACTAATGGTTTCAGCCATACCCTATCAAGCCAAGGGTGAAAACCACGTCCCTAGCCTCCTCCCTACCTTCTTCTCTCTCTAGAAGGTGTCCATGGTCGATGGAGCTCCGTTCGAGAAGAGTTCTCGTGGCTGGCACGAAGGGAGAACCTGTTGTGGATGAAGTTCGTGTGGATACTGCTGGAGACCGGACATTTGAACAGTTTGCAGAGCTTAAGAAGCTCATCTCCTTTCTCTCCATGGGATTATATGAATCCCTATCAGGTATATTCGAACCCGATTTGATCAGTTTTTGATTTTTGTCGTTCGGTTCTTATTGAGACAGATTCTAAAGAAACCCATAGGAATTGTCACTTCTGCTGCACCAAATTTTTATGGACGATTCCTTACACTATACTATCACAAATTAGATAATATATAATTTTTCTATGCCACATATGATAATTTATTCCATTTAGTTTGTCAAGTTTTGTCAATTCCGTAGCAACTAATCTAGTTGCCATTATGACTAGAGTATTTCTAAGATAAGTGAAATATTGATCGGTAATACACCAAATTTGCATGGTAACACGAATAATCAACTTAATTATCATCGATCAAATATGATATGATGATGGTAAAAAGTAACCTAACAATCATACTAATTAGGTTTAACATGCTGCTATATTGCTTGAACTGTATAGACAAGTTTAAATAAATTGGAAGCAATGTATATACAGAAAATATATATGCAATTCTCCTTCTGTCAAATTATATATCCAATACATAGAGATAATTATGCAAATATAAATATTTATGTTTTCTAATTATATGCAACATACAAGACTCTTTATGAATGTCAATAACTATCAAAATAAGTATAACAACACTATAAAAGAACACATACACATATAAATTTGACGTTATGAGTGATGCTATTGTACTAAAATAATATTTTAACAAATATGAAATTAAGTGGCAACTATGTTACTTATCTTCTTTTGGACGGTAAAGCAAATCACGGGCATGTCCAGGTGGTGGTGGGACAGCATTGTGGGTGGATGAGCAAGGTGGTAATGACACTGTGGATGTCGATAGCAATAGTTTGTTGCAGCTGTAGTAGTCCTAGCCGGTGAAAAAGAGAGAAGCACATAGAGACATCGGATGATTATGTCAACGAATGACCACTTTTAGTTCAGGCAAGGCATCGACGAATGGAGGTCTCGCCACTTTGAAGCTTGGCTTTGGAGCTCTATTGTTGAGTGGGGCATCACCGTCGATGGAGGGGTTCTTTAAGGAGTAGTCAATGGTGACTGATAGTGTAGGTAGATAATTTATACAACATGGTGGCTATGTTGCAATGGCAAGCGGTAATGGCATTGTGGTAGATTACTCCTTCAAAGGACACAAGATGGTTGCAGCATGGCAGAAGTTTGATGAGGAATCATGGAGACGGTGATGCCGAGACCAGCTCTGATACCAATGTTGAATTGCAAGAGCAAGAAGATAACTTTATGGCGGCATCTAGAGGCTCTGACGGAGACAAAACAACAATTATTCAATCTTCTAATAGTTTTTTTTTTTGTTTTTGAGATGTTTTCACCTACACCTCCGCCCCAATGGCACCTGCCTCAACGTTCTCCTAAAAACACCCATTCCAACGGTTCAAGAACGACATGGCATTTCCTATTTTCTTGGGATGATGGACATGCACTAACATTGTTTGTATTACTCCATCCTTGCTAAAAGGTCCTCTCATGGAGAAGTTCAACCATATTATATGTTCTCTGAATGAAATAATGAAATAAAAACATATATATACATATATATACACCACTTTATGTACATACGATCACACACATATATCTGATGAGAACGAGCCACGTTGAAGAAGAGAGAGAAAGAGTGAAAGCACCAGCATAAAACATGATTTGCCTCACTAACATTGCAAATACTTGGTAGATACATCACTACAGGGAAGCTTCATCTTATTATTTAGCAACATAACCGAGCATTGGTAGGTAAAAAAGAATATCATATTAATGTAATTAGATAGTTACGTATGTAGATAGACTTCTATACGTTGAGGACTCTCCAATGGGATGATTTGGCAGGATGTTTATCCCTAAATCATTGTATGAGATGAGGACTCTTGTTACGATCCTTATCTCCCCTAAGTTTTACACTATATAATAAGATCCTGGCTGTTGTGAATGAGCAATAGCTTTCCCTTCTTTAACATGGTATCAAATCAAGTAATCCTTTTATGTGCGCTTCCATCCTACTCACGATTAAGATTTTCTTGTTGCCCTCTTCAGTCACAAGTAATGGAAGTCTCCGGCCATTTGCATACTCTCATTGAGTAAGATGAGCCTACTTCTTTCTCTCAAGCTTTTTGAGATTCATTATGGCGGGCTGCTATAGGTGTTGAGTTTGATGCTTTACTCCGTAATGGCATGTGGTCTCTTGTTGCTCGCAAGTTAGGTATGAATGTGATTAGTTGCAAGTGGGTGTTTAAACTCAAAAAGAAAGCCGATGGTTCCATTGAAGGACATAAGGCACGACTTATGGCTAAGAGGTTCCGACAACAACTTGGCGTAAAGTTTTATGAAACATTTAGTTCAATTATTAAAATAACTACCGTTCGGCTCCTTCTCACTATTGCTATCACACATGAATGGTCAATCCATCAACTATATGTCTGTAATGTCTTTTTACACGGTGCATGGTGTTCTTAATGAGATCGTGTTCATGGAGCAACCACCTAGCTTTTCACATCTACAATTTCCGAATCATGTATGCCATCTTCATAGATCCATTTATGGATTGAAGCAAGCTCCTTGGGCATGGTTTATGCGATTGAGTACTAGGCTTCAAGGGCTTGGTTTTCGTGATTCCAAGACGGATCCTCCCTTCTTTTATCGAAAATCTTCTAAGTCTAAAATCTCAATTCATATATATATTATAGGTCGATGACATATTGATTATAGGCCCTAAAACAAAGGACATAAGTATCACAATATACATATTCAAAAGCAGCAAGTTGATTGTGTGCTATCACAATATACATATATTGTCAACCTGTTAAAAAAGACGAATATGTTTAACGCAAAGTCTATCTCTACTCCAATTGCAACATCTCCCACTTAGGTGATTTTTGATTCATACATTTTTATGGAGCCTTCTGTGTAAATATCTATAGTTGGTGCCCTACATTATGTGACTATTACTTGACTAGACATTACATTTGATGTTAATCGTGCATGTCAACATATGCATGATTCAAAGTCTAATAATTGGGTGTCTGTAAAACTTCTACATTAGTATCTAAAATGAACTATGGATCATTATTTTTTGATACATTAGAATTCATCTATGCGGCTACATGCATTTAGTGATGCTGATTGGGCTGGTTGTTCCACTGATCATCGCTCTACTAGTGACTATGCTTTCTTATTAGGGCACAATTTCATTTCATGGAGTTAAAAGAAACAAGTCATTGTAGGACACTCCAGTACATAGGTAGAGTATAAGGAATTAGCAAATGCTATTACAAAACTTATTTGGTTACAATCACTTCTCACTGAGATTGGATTTTCTCTTACTCAAGCACTGATTCTTTGGTGTGATAACATCAATGCTACTTATTGCCAATCCCATATTTCATGCACGAGAAAAACATTTTGAGATAGATTATCATTTTGTCTATAAGCAAGTTGCTCTTCAAAATCTTGTTGTTTCATTTGTCTCTACAGAGGATCAACTGGTAGATATATTCACCATGGTCTATCCAAACAATGCTTTTCTCAACTACGTGACAAACTAAATAATGCTTCAGTCATTAGTTTGAGGGAACATTTTGATGTAATTAGATAGTTACGTATGTAAATTGACTTCTATACATTGAGGACTCTCCAGCGGAATGTTTATCTCTAAATCATTGTATGAGATGATGACTCTTGTTATGATTTTATCTCCCCTCTGTTGTACTCCATATAATAAGATCCTGGCTACTGTGAGTGTACAATAACTTTCTCTTCTTTAACATATCACATGTTCAATCATATTCTGCATATGTGGAAAGCAACTGAGTGAAGTGAAAAGCAGCGACTGAAGAAGGAGTAAAATCGAAAAGAAAGATAATAATAACACTTTAATTAACACTAGCACATCAAGGGTACTGCGGTGGTGAAATATATAACAATGCCATCGTCAATCGGACTAGTCAGCTTGATTCCCCCATCTCCCCAAGCATCGTCGATGGGAGCTACCTCAGTTAGTCCTATCGGTTGCCCCCAAGCATGATCGTCCAGCCATTTCTCTCCACAAGGGGAAGAAGGTCTGCCGCCAGCCATGGCCATCTTGAAATGAAGGCAAAACCTTGTTTTTTGCAGAGGGAGGAAGAGGAGTAGGAAGATAAGAAGAAGAAGATGAAGGGCAAGAGGGAAGAGGGGGACACACAGGGCCAGCCCCATATATTTTAAGCTCACAATTGAGAAAGTAAAAGATTGATAGCAAGGTAGCAGACAGAGTGTGGCATAGCATAGTTGCACTTTTCTCTTTGTTCCTGTTCTTCTGCCTTGGCGCTTCCTCATCTCCATTAATGCTACTGTTGCTGAAATCGAGGATCGATGCTTTGCCGGTCAGTATGCATACAAGGCTTCCTCTAGAAAAGGAGTTACAGAGGCTGCTGGCTTGGTCGGCGAGGGTGGTTAGAAATGAAAAGTCAACTGAAGGTAAAAATTTCGGAATTTAGGATTCCATTTACAACCTTAGGTTTTTGTCGTGCCCTTCTTTGAGTCAGTGTACTATCCTGTTGGTTGTCTGCTTGTGACCATCTTAAGCAGGATGCATCTGATGGGACTCTTCCAAGGATGTCAACTTTGCTACGGCAAATGCCATGTAGTGGTGTATGGCTGCACGACAAATTGAGTTTTTGTAACAAAAGTTCAATTTTAATTTTTGTAAAACTTGTTACAATACACCTAATCAAATAAACGATTGACATTGAATTTTATTTTTCCCTATTGATTGTTTGTCATTGGGTTTTAGATCATATCATATTTAGCATAGCCTTGGAAAATTGATATGGGTGCTCACTGTAGACACGCCAATTTGGCCTTATTTAGAGCTTAAGCCATTATTCCATTGGCAACATCTCTTTTAGACCGTCAAAATCATGATGAACCACCCTTTTGGATGAGCCGAGGTGCTTATTGAAAATATGAGGATGATTTGCTAATTTCTAATCAAATCCATGTTTTGCCGAACAAGAGACTCTTGGTGGTGTGCCAGATTATGCTTTTCCCAGCATATCCTCTATTTGGAAATTTTTCACAGGATTATATGGATGTCTAATGAAAAGGTATTCAACATAAATAATCTTCTTCTCTGAGTTATCTTTCCAATGCAGCAAACAGCATTCAATTCCGATCTCCCACACAGCGCCCTTTGGAAGTCAGATGTGCAGTTCTGTCCGCACGCAGCACCTATCAAGCCCAATTGCATGCAAGCCCAGTCCATTTGGCACATATTTGACAAATTCACAACCTTACCTTCCTTTTTCCTCCTCCATATTACTTGGTATAGTATTTGGAAGCTTCATGGTCGAAATTAGCATCATCAAATGATGGCAATCCAACTTGTCGTCTTATACATCAAAACTTGCCATTTTTAGACTAGATTTGTTTCCTCTTCAAGTGGAGACATATTTTGAACATGGGAAAGGTGATCCACGGTTTCCAATCCCTCTCAATCATTTGGGTAAGTTTTTAGATACCTCAGGATAAAAATTAGCAACATTAATTGAAGGAAATCCAACCTATGGTCGGATGTATCAAAACTTGCTTTTTTTTGACCTGTTTTTCATCCCCTATAAAGGGAGACTCATATGACCGACCTAAGAAGGGCATCCCCATCATCCAGCACTCTTTTCCTCATCCTCCAGCCACCCTTGGCTCATCCCAACCTCCCCAAATCATTCTCTCTTCATCCCGGTGCCCGGAGATCATTCCAAAGTGAAGAAGAAGCCGGTCTATGCTTCGACGTGCTGCACTGCTGATCATCGGCTTCTACAGATCTTTCTAACCATTTTATAGCATTACTTTCTTCATAAGAAGTGTGCTACATCAAGATATCTTTCATCTCCAACAAATCAATTCTGACATTCCCTCAACTTTTTATGGCTTTAACACCGGCACTGCACAGACAGATCCGAAGTCTTCTCTTCTGAGTCATCATCTTCTCAGTCAATTTAAGTACATTTAATGGTGGATTCATATATACATCCTTCATAGAAATTTTTCCCGGTGAGTTCTCTTTTATTTACAATAAGAATCATTCAATTCATATATCCGTGGTTTCCATAGCACATTCTACATCAACATTGTGCTGGGAGTTTCCAGAACTTCACTGTCCAAGATCCGGCTTATCAGGTAAATTTATATTACTTATCATAATATTCAAGCAAACTTGTCTTCATATCAAAACAACCTCGGTGAGTCCTCTTTATTTTGAAACAAACGGCACTCGATTCTTACATCGGTGCTGTCTATTACGGTCTCTACATCAGAGTCATGCTAGTTTACATTGAATCTGTCCAACCCGGTTGCCACTTTGCCTAGGTTGTGTTATCTTTAATCGTCCATATTATCTTTGCTAATTCTTCATTCATATATTTTAGTTCGTATTTAAGCATCATTTTTATTCTGTTTTTCATCATCATAAAAAATCAAAAAAAATGGTTAGGCTAACCTCGAATCCGTTGCACAAATACAACAAGCTAGCATCGGTTGGAGACTCTTCTTCATCGGCCGGCCGAAGAAGAAGAAGGTTGAACTCACATCCCAATCTCCCACGCTAAGGTACACACGGTCAAATTCAACTTTCTTTCTATTTTCATTCCATAAAGAGAAGCCCGCGGCTCCTGGCGACCACCTTTTATTTATGTTTTAAGTTCATCTCCTCCTCACTCTCCTCCCACATGACCCGAACCATCTCTGGTGCTCGAGCGACGCCGTGAGATGAAAGTTCGGGGATCAATGTGAGTGTGGGACCAAAGTGAGGACTCTTTATAGCTTTTCGAGTGTTTTCCAGTTCACTCCCTTCTCCCTGATTCCATCCATCTTCACCCTCTCTTGAGGTGCCGATACGGAACCCGTTTATGGAGTCGACATCTTTTTTGGTGACCACGGTGGGACAACCAATGTCTTTAACCGTGCTAGCTTGATTTGTTTGTGCAACTAGTTTCATTCTAATTCAGTTCTAGTCACTAGATTGTTTGTTTTGTTGCATGATTTCTTATCTTGTTTGCATAATGCATGCTTGATTTACTTACTTATTTTCATTTTATGTTTGCGCATATTTATTGCTTCTTCTCCTCTTACCTTCCATTTTTACTTTTGCATTAGCTTTTTGCATTGGGTACCGGACTTGCTCCGATCCATAGGGCATTCGAGGCGGGGGCTCTCTCTCCCAACACACCCTCACCCTCCAAACACCTTCTTGGTGGATTCTAACCTCTCTTCTGGGATATTCTTTCCTATTTGATTTGGTTGTTTTCATCAAGGCCTCCATAAGTCCCCATCCGTAGAGTATTCCTCTCCGCACGATTGGGCCGGTTGTACCACTTCCCAAAACCTGAAGAACCCAAGTACCTACTCGTGGTGATTGAGTGACAACCTTAGGTCTTGAAGATTGAAGCAATAGGAACCATACCCATTTGAGTGAACAATTGCTAACAATCTATCTAATCTAAGGTTTCAACCCAAATATTGTCGAGTAGTCATTTTAAAACCTTGTTTGCATAACTTGCTTGCTCACCACGATTGAAAACAACAAAAAAAATTTTCTTCTTTCAAAACACCTAAAAAAACAAAAAAATACCTTTTTAATTTTGTGTTCAACTTGTTTTCCAAACAACCAAATTGAAACAAAAAAATCAAACAAAATAAAACATAACAATAAATCTTTAATTGTGTGCTTTGCTTGCTCTTTTTTTTAACCATCTTTGTAGAAAGATCGACATGATGCCCATGATGCTAAGGTCTGGAAGCCACGTTGGGAGGTCGGACTACTACGAGCTGCAACAACCCATGGTCCAACCAGAGGGCCATGTCAATGCCGTCAGAGAACCTGAAGTTCAAAATCCTACTCATCCACCTGCTTCACTTAGTGTGGAACAAATCCTCCAGGGTCTATCCCTCCATCTAGATCCTGAATCCTTTTCACTTGTGCAATCTTTAACAAAGGGCAAGATGCCTGCCAATCAAGATCCGGTCGAGGGAAATCAAGCCCCCTCACCACCCGAATCGACAGTCAGGCCCCTCATCATCTCCTCTCCTGGGCAACCCTGTCGTGCCTCTACTCACCCCGTTGTGGGGCATTTATATAATTCTATGCCAGTTCCTACTTTGAAGCCACCTCTTCCAACCCATTCATCTAAATACCTTGCACCGGTGGCTCAGGAACCCAGCCTCACTCAAGCATTCATGGACAAACTCAACCAAATGGATGAGCACTTTGAAGAGCTGAGGCATCGTTTGGACTCGAAGGCCATCCCTAAAATATCTACTCCATCTTTCCCAGTCCCACATATCCCTCCATCACAAAGACCAGCCTACCATCGCTACAATGGCTTAGGTGATCCCTTCACCCATGTCAATGATTTCTTGAGCAAATCATCTCGATGGCTAAATGATCGAAGAGCTCTTGCTATTCTTTTTAAGCGATCATTGGATGGTGCAGCCCTAGAATGGTTCTTTTCACTAGGGAAAATAGAAATATGTGATTTCAAAATTGTCAAGGCCAAATTCTTGCAACGATATGGGCCAGGTTATTCAATAATTGGGGAAGTAAGAAAAGATGTGAAATTAATGCAATATTTTGATGAATTGAGGCCCAAGCTTGAGAGAAGCATTGATGCTATGCACCAACCTAGGAGCCCTCTCCAACCTCATCCAGATCATCATCTTCAGCCGACTCCTCGACGCCAGTTGATTAGGCCACCCATGCCCCAACCTCAGCCGGTCATGCAACCCTTGCCAATGGCACAACCAATTGTGCACAATCAAGTTCCTCTTGTCTCTTGTGCAAATACGTCATTACCTAAATCGGCTCCATCAACATTTCCAAAGGCCCCTCAGCCAATCATCCGACCATTGGCTTCTCAGCCTATTCCACCAACAACTCCTTGGCCAACCATCCAAGCCATGACTCCTCAACCAATTTCACCAATAGCTCCTCAGCTTGAACCAACTTCTATGCTAACACCAATTGAACAACCCTTGGCACTTCAATCAATCCCTCAACATAGGGTTCCCCCTCAGTCAGTCAAACCAGTTGTTTCGTCTATTGCTCCTGCCATGGTAGAGAAACCAGTCACTCCAATCATTCATGCTCCTGCTATGGTATATGATTTAGTCACTCCAACCCCTCAAGCTCCTACCCTGGCAGAGGAATTAATCACTCCAATCATTTATGCTCCTGCCCTGGCAGAGGAATCAACTCCTCAACATATCGTTGCTATTTCTCAAAATCCCAGTCAGCCAGTAGGGGAGGTTGAACCAAACCCTTTGATACTTCTAGAATCCCCTAGACTAGGCATGCCCCCTTTTATAGAGCAACCTAAGGAGAAGCCTACTGCAGGGAGCTTAGATGAGGGGATCACAAATTTAGTTGATTGTCAAGGACTAGGCAAGGATTCACCAAGTACAGATCAAATGTTGCCATCATTGAAATTGATCCCTGAAGTTGGGGAGATAGAATTGACCCTTGAACTAAAAAAATAAGAGAATAGAATTGGTCAGTGAAATGGGGAATGAATCGACAAACCTCCTAAAGGATGTAGACCTTAGCAAAGGGATACTAGGACCTCCTCCAGCTAGGCAGGCAAAATCCTCGAAATCAGTCTTAGGGCCGCGACCCTTGCCCCATTCTACTTGTAAAGAACAATTGGGCCCATGGGCCTACAAATCGTCAATCTTAGGGCCACGACCCTTTCTTTATTCTCCTCTAAATCAACGATTGGGCCCATGGGCCCACAATTCCTCAATCTTAGGGCCTCTGCCCTTTCTTTATCCTTCTTACAACCATCAATCAGGGCCATGGGTCCAAAATCTGTCAATCTTAGGGCCATGGCCCGCACCCCATCCCACTCAATTGGGCCCTTATGCCTCATTTTTGGGCCCTTATGCCCCATTTTCAGGCACTTATTCCCCTTTCCATCAATCGGGCTCTTATGCCCCTTTTCATCAACTGGGCCCATGTGCCCCTTTCTTTCAGCCGGGCCCACGCGCCCCCTTTACCCAACCGGGCCCATGTGCCCCTTTTAATCAACCGGGCTCTTATGCCGCTTTTCTTCAACCAGGCCCACGTGCCCCTTTTAATCAATCATGCTTGCATGCCCCTTTCCTTCAACTGGGCCCATATGCCCCTTTTCCCCAACTGGGCCTACGTGCCCCTTTCCTTCCATCGGGCCCACGTGCCCATAATTCTCCCCAATCAGGCCCATGTGCCCTTAATTTTTCTAAATCAGGCCCACGTGCCCGCAATTCACCTCAACCGGGCTCACATGCCCATGTTTTTCTACAACCGGGCCCATGTGCCCAAATTTCTTCTAAATCGGGCCCACGTGCCCACCTTCCAACAAACTTGGGCACACATGCCCACACTCCTTCAACTTCGGGCCTGTATGCCCCTATTTCTTCACCATCGGGCCCACGTGCCCAAACTTCTTCAAAATCGGGCCCCCGTGCCCCCACTTCTTCAACTATGGGCTTGTGCACCCATACTCTTCGATGGTGCCCACGAGCCCATCACAAATCTTCCAAATCACAATCATATTGCCAATCACCTAAATTGGGTCCACATGCCCATTCTTTTCGTTGGGTCCCTCGAGCTCAACCTTCAATCGGGCCATCGAGCCGATCACCTTTAGTTAGGCCCTCGAGCCCATCACCTTTAGTTAGGCCCTCAAGCCCATCAACATCAATTGGGCCCTCTGGCTCACATTCAACTCTTGGGTCCACATACCCCTTGATTTCAACCCTTCCCGGGCATGCAATCCCACTATCAACTCATGTGTCCAAGATCCCACTTTAATTCACTTTTCTTTTCAAGCATTCTCTTTCCTTTTCCAAATTTTATTTTCAAAAAAAATCAAAGGTAGAGAAATTTCTTGGGTGATACCACAATCTTTGCCTTTTACATCATTAATTTTGACTCCGCCATGCTAAATCAGATCCTCCACATTTTCACTTCATCCTATGACTATGAATCTTCAATCCAATGCAATATGGTGCATATCAAAAGTGGAAGTAGTTGGGCAAGGCAAGGCAAGGCATGGTAGACAAGGCAAGGCAAGCACAAGCAAAGCCGTCATCAGTAATGAACTTCTTCTTCTCTCAAGTATTACATGAAATTGCATTCATCATCATTATGTCATTTGCAGAGCAATATTTTTTAAAAAATGATTTTGAATTTCACATGATAATTTTAATTGAGAGAAATTCATGACTGGCGACATTTGTAGCTACCTTGTTCTTATTAAACAAATTCTTTACATTGCAAGGCATGTTTTCAATTGATTCACCTATGGAATGTAATCTACCTCAAAAATGGAGAGAACTACCAGTATGACTTGAGTCCACATGTTCTAGGTTGTTGTCTAGGAGTCGAGGCTAGATACCATTCTACACACACAACACATTCCGATCCCAGAATCCGGATGACCCAACACCCGAGAGAAGCTAGTCAAGGCTCAGAGGTGGAAGGAAAACCCTCACCCTACTCTCTTCTGTTCGGTCCAAGATAGGCAAAGGGGACTAGAGGGGGAGAGTATTGAAAGCATCCACTACCTTAGTAGGAGGCCATCTCGAAAGGTCCAACTTCTCAAAAGAAAAGGGTGCTAAAAGATGGGCAATGAACCCCACAGGTTTAAACAAATATGGGCCTGTCTGAATGATTACCCAGAAAAGTAGAAAATGAAAAAAGGCACCAAAAGATAGGCAATGACCTCACAGGTCAAAGACTTTTCTAAGTGAGTGCCACATGTAGAAAAGACTGAAGAGGTCGAACCCCAATGGGCAATTAGGTGTGAGTAGAGAAATCCCTCTCAACATCTCCAAAGCTTATCAAGTACTTCCTTATCAATTCTTCATTCTTATAAAGTCCTTGATCACATTCAATGATGATTGAATTACGATGAGATCACGATAATGTGATCAATCATCTAGAGATATGCGATCTAAATGTTCTTAGTTATATGATCTTTGAGACAGGACATCAAGGATCCAAATATACTAATATATATGATGCCTTCTCATGTGGTAAGAATGACTGATCTTATTAGTCATCAGCATGGAGACACTATGATACACATATAGGTGCTCATTAGTCAAATTAGTTCACTAAACTGACTGAATTAGAAGCCCTGAATGGTATATTACCAAATTGTCAATCAGGATTTTATGTCATCACAGTTGCATGGCTGGATCTTTGACCTAAGTCGAGAAGGATGCTTTGTTGGGGGAAACTTGTATTTTGACTATTGACTTATAGATCACCATATAAATAGTCTAGTACAATGATGGACTGGGTACAAGGGAAACTAGATGGAGATAATTGAGTGAGCAACAAAAGATTACGCTTGTGTAGGACCCTAAAATAGTCATTGAAACAACCACTCATAGTGAGCCAAATTATGCTCGAGTTAGGCCTATAAGTAGGCTTCCAAATAGGTCTAGGGACCATGGAATGCAATCTTTCAAGAATTTCTCAAGATCTCCCGAGAATCTCCATCTCTTCATGCCTTAGAGAAATGAGATCAATGATCCGAGGTGTGTATATATAATATTCTTTTTTTCCATCATATGTTGATAACTTACCAATACAAATTACCTAAATTGTTTATATTAACTCTTTCCTATTACTAATTCAATTAGATGATTTTATGAAATTTCCACATGCTAACAATTCTATTGTTGCATTATATTTTGTAAATTAAGATTCATATATGTTTATATATGTATATATGATTCAAATTGTAACACAATCTCTTGGTTTTCAAGGAGATCTCTTCTCTAGATGTGGCTTGAGGAAAAGAGGGTAATTTATGAAGGTTTTGGGTTTTTATAAAAAATCCTAAATTCTATATAAATATCAATGGTTCTAGTCAAACCCTATCAAGTCAATGGTGAGAATCACGTCCCTAGCCTCCTCTCTACCTACTCTCTATAGAAGGTGTCCATTGGTGATGGAGCTCAATTTGGGATGAAGTTTATATGGTTACTACTAGAGACTAGATGTTTGAACAATTTGAAGAGTTTAAGAAGTTCTTTTTCTTTGTCTCTAAGGTATTAGATGAATACCTATCAGGTATATTCAAATCCGTTTTAATTGGTGTTCGGTTTTCGTTATTCGGTTCCGATTGAGACAAGATCAATATGAACCCATAGGAATCATTGTTTTTGCTGCACTGAATTTTGTATGCCAATTCCTTACAATATTTGACTTAGTTAAGATTCTAAGATCTTCTATGTCTCTTCCTTATTAATATATAAATATCATTTTTACTTTTCTTATTTCCAAGTATTTTATATACATGCTTAAAATTAACATCTTTTTTTGTCAAACAATTGCCTTTATTTCACATTTCGCAATCTTAGTGTTCCTAAACATCAATATTAGTACATTTAGATAATAATTTATGCTAATATAATTTATATTTTATTCTTTTTGGTACTTTCTCATTCCACATCATGTCTCCTTTTTTGATGGACTATGTCATTTAAGACTCTCAAAGTGTTTTTTTTAATTGATCTCTGATTCACATATCATTGACTTGTATATTTGACTTCTATTCATTTATGTTAAGAAGTTCATTCTTAAAATCACTTATTTCACCTTTTTTTTAATTCCCACATTTTATTGTTTAAGAATTATTTCTTTAAATGTGTTTATTTATTTTTCAATATTAATATATAAAATCAATAATATTTGTTGAGTTGTTAAAACTTCATTGATAATAACTTTACTATCTATGCGAAGAAAATGATTACTATTTCTTATATATATAAATTTGATTTGATTTTATTTTGTCTACTTCTAACTATTACTAATTAATTTCTTTTTAATAAATAGGTATTTATTAGTATCATATCGTAAGCCACATTAAGATCAAAGACACCTTTTACCTCTTTTAACATATCGATTGACATCTCATCTAATAAATATATTTTCATCATTTAGTATACTCTATATGAGGTAACCTATATTCTCCAAAATTTTTTAAACCTACTTTTGGTGGAACATGTGAGAGGTTCTTTTAAAACATAAATTATGAGAAAAGTGTAGATAGAGGTTGTTCACTTTACCTTTGAATATTCTACTTCTATAGATGTAAATGTTGTGCTACATAAAGAAAAAAACTGTAAAGAAAGTGAATAAATTATTTAAAAAAGAAGATAATAATATATTTGGTTTATATTCTTTATCTATTAAACCTTGTTTGTACTCCTGACCGTAGTATTTTATAGGATGATTACTAAAGTAGACATCAAATGATAATAGTCATATCAATGAAGAAGTCTCATATACGTTGATTGTATAAATGTAACATGTTGGATTCCAAATTTTGAATGAAGTGGAAATTGTGTATAAGAATTGTATAATGTGTATGTATAAATACATGTATTGAAAATTTATTTATTTTATAGGAAAATATTTTTAAAATGTATTAGCCATATAAAAACTGAAACATACTGTATCATATTTAGTAATGATATTTCTAGAGAATAAAGTATCAATATCAAAATTAACATTATGGACACTCGTATTACTTACTATACTTTATTTGCACTAGAATTTTAAAATTTGATATATTAGCAAAACTCATCTTGATGATTAATGTCAAAATCATTTTCAAATTTGATAGTGATTGGGATCCATATTGTTGTTTGTTGCAAAATTGGACATTGGGCTTTGGTCATACAAGATGAATAAGCGCATCTCCAAACATTGTAGTGTGGCATTGCCCTATTTACCTTGATTCATCAACAGAGTGGACCATCGTATATTGTGCTAAATCCATCATAAATAGTCGCCGGTAGCTCTCCTCCGTCATTTCTCTGAGGCCCCACGGCACATTACATCAAAGATAGATAGATGAAATTCTAAAATAAGAACAATTCTTTTTGTATAGAGAACTAACGTTGTCAAATATATATCTATCTCTAAATAAAGGCGTGTGGAGATGCATAGGAGAAATTATATATAAATATATGTATATATAAAAGTGGAGACGAGCAATTAATACATAGCTGAAGATAAACACCCAACATTTATTTTGAAACGTCGTAAACATCACACACACCATGCGGGGCACGATTAAACGAAGACATCGCTGACACGACACAAACACAAAGTGGAGGAAAGATGATCATGCCATCCTTCTTTATTCAACAGAAGTGCGAAAAGGTGGGCTTAGACGGGGACCTTTTCTACTATGGCTTCTTGTCCGTCGATTAAGAGAGAGCTGGGTAAATTTGACGTCTGGATCGTCCAGGCCGTGATATGAATAGCTCTATCATCTTTCTGCGCGACGAACTGAGGGAAGCTGAAATCTTCGTAGACACCATTGAGTTGGATGGACATGGGATCGACTTCCGTCGGAGGGGGCTGATCATCGCCTTTTAGCCAGGGGAGTTTGACGAGCAGAAATAAAGGTGCTTCCCAGCCATCGTATGTGTCGCCGTTGAGAGTGAGAGGGAGGTCGATCTCGTACGTAGATTCTGCATCAAGATCGTTGGCTTTGACGTCTCCGGTCACCGTCCACTCCCACTTGATGGACAGTGGAATCGATTTCCGTGTCTGCAAAAATGAAAGCCAAAACGGTGATCCCCAATGGCCTAATGCATATACAATACAGGTAGAAGCCATCTTATTCGATTGCGTGATGCATGCATGAAAAAATATATATACAATTATTGGTAGGTACACGTACCCCTTCCCCTTCGATTATGGCACTTTTGGCAAGAAGGGCACTTGGATGGTTACCAAGTTGCACCGTGGAGACAGAGAGGTTGACCTTTCCAGATCCTTGGGCGGTGAAGGGAGGGAAGGCAAATTTCTCAAACCTTCCATGCACCGGGATAGATTGCGGGTACACCACGTGGTGTGGCAACTGCTCCCCATTGGGTGGATAGAGATCGAGGATGACTGGATTCACCCATCCCTCCCTAGAGCCGCCATTGAACGCGAGAGGAAGTTCAACATCGTACTTGGCGCCGGGTACCAACTGCGAGGCGTCGAACTCCCCCGTCGCGCTCCAAGTCCAAGTGATTGACAAGCGAACCTTGGAGCCGCTTGCCATCGATCTCTCCTTGATCGGTACGCACGTGTCGGATGTCTAAGCTCCCACACACGGCCACTTACTTATAGCGTACTGCCTGCATGCGTGCTGGTCTTTTTCTAATTAGCAGTATCCCTCTTCTCTTATTTAAAGACGTCCCTCCCCCTGGTTGACTTATGTAGCCAGCTATATCTTGACTCCACAACGTAGTCATTCTTTACAATTTAGAATGACTTGACCTCAGCACCGGTCAATAATAATAATTAGCATGATATCTTGATAACTATATTACGTCATATATAAGTTGTTCCGTTCCTACTTTTTTTCTTTTGTCATTTCTTAAAGTATCTGACTACTTAATTTCATGCGTGCCAAAATCACCGCAGATCACGGTGCTTTCTTATCTCCGATATGTTGTGGAAACTGCAATTTTCGGATGTAGTTTTAAAAGCAGCATATGCTGTTTTCTTTTTTACTTTTAGTATAACGACAACGAAGAATATAACCTTGATATCTTTTATAACTATTTGGATGTTACTATCTATTTATATTAATTACCTTATAATATCTTAAAATATATAGTCATAATTTTGACATATAAATATTAATATATATAAGATATTTAATCAGTAATAGTGTTATGATTCAATTGTATGACATAAATAATAACAATTTATCCGTTTCTCATTCACTTATATAAATTTAGCTCGTACTAATCACATTCATATTTACAAATGTTTCTATTATATATCTCTGTCTACGTTATTTTGACAAGAACATATTTTACAAAACATGTTCATATCTTATTAATCTTCTCTATAATGTACTAACATGTTACTATTTTACTTTCATATTCACATATAACTAACTTCGTCTATATTTTACTATTTTTGTCCAAAGTTTACTAACCTTGATCACATCTTACTAGCTTTGCCAATACTTCATTAACATGTCTAAATTTTACTAACCCTTTGTCTTATTTACTTATCGTTTTTCACAAGAATTAAGTTTTCAAATTTTAACTTAAAAAATGTCTTGGGGAGAAAGATGCTGCAATGCTTCAACACGAGGTTAAGCAATAAGATAAGACATAAGAAATTTTGATGTAACATATTTTAGGTATAATAAGGGAATATCCATCGACTAGATATCATCGCATATAAACTAAAAAATATATTAATCGTGAATTCCAACCCTAATTAGGTTATAGTGAAATCATAATGAAGTGTAACAAAAAGGTGAAGACATCTTATCCCTTTGTGGACATTGAATGATATCCCAAGACGGATAGTATATATGTTGTTGCTATTACCAAGCAGGTTGCTTGGGGCTGCTAGTATATTGTTGTGGTTGATTCTTTAGGTACCTTGTCAACTGTTTCATCTTCTTTTATTTAAAGACCCTCCCCATGCTTGACTTAAGTATCCAGTTGTGTTGACTCCGTAAAGCAGTCATTCTTTATAATTTTGAATGACTTGATCTAAGCAATCAGCAATAATAATGAGTAAGATATTTTCGGGAACTATTACATCATACACAAGTTGTCTGGTTTCTACTTTTTTTCATCATTTTTTTAAGTCTCTGACGACTTAATTTCAAACATGGCAAAATCAACCTGGATCAATTTACATTCTTATCGTCGATATGTTATAGAAACCTTAAAATTTCAGGGTGTAATTATAAAACCAATAAATAATCATGATGTTTTTACAACTATTTGGATATTACAATCTCCTTATATTAATTACTTGATAATATCTTAAAAATATATAGCTGATCCCATTTATCATGTGCGCTGAAAAGCGTCACCGAGTGTGATCCGTGGGTCGTCTTCCTCAGAGATGTGATAACAGCACCTCCACCACGCAGATGATGGTACTCTCCACAGAGGGGGTGGTCCCAGGTTCTGCACTCGCCGGTGGGGTGCGGAAGAGCTTGTGGAGGGTGGAAGGTGGAAGGTGCTGGAGGACAACAGAGGGATGCAGGTCCCCAAGGGACAGCGGAGGGGTGTAGGTCGCTTACGGACTGGCAGCAAATGGCAGTCACCGAGGGTGGGGTGTGTGGGTGGGTCGCGGATGGCAGAGGGGTGCAGGTCACCTACGGACGGTGACAGACAACGATCATCGATGGGGTGCACCAGTTGCAGGGGTGTCACAGACGGTGAAAGGGTGAAAATCGCCGACTGACAGCGGAAGGGTGCGTTGCCGACAAACCGCGACGGGTTGGTGGAGGGTGGTG
Organism: Cryptocoryne crispatula var. balansae; assembly: GCA_036172225.1. Lineage (NCBI taxonomy): Eukaryota > Viridiplantae > Streptophyta > Magnoliopsida > Alismatales > Araceae > Cryptocoryne > Cryptocoryne crispatula. The sequence continues at coordinate 26,506,703 of CM069923.1, forward strand.
GACGGCGATCGCCGGTGTGGTGCACCTGTTGCAGGGGGTGTGGGGGCGGAGGGGTGCAAGTCGCCGGTGGGTTGGGGAGGGTGATGGTCGCAAGTAGGGGTGTAAACGGAATCCGATATTCCGATATTCCGATATTCCGATTCGATTTCGATAAAAATTAACGAGTTTGAAATTTGTTTTTGTATCCTATAAGCTATCGAATCGGAATCGGATATTTCGGTAGCTTATCAGAATCGGAATCAGAATCAGTTGGTTCCGTTTCCGTTAATCCGATTTCAATATAAAAATAATTATATATAAATAAAATTAAAAAATAAAGTTAAATAAATTATAAAATATAATGTATAAATTGATAAAATAATAAAAATAAAATTTTAAGAAGATTATATCAAATTTTAATAATTATATGTAAATTATTGACTCACTTTTGAATAAAAATTAATATTTAATATGCATTTCGTATTTTATCGGATTCGGTTCCGATTTCGATAACAAAATCGGAATCGGTTCGAAATTGGAACATAGTGATTCCGAAATTATCGAAATCGGAATCGAAACCCCATAAACCTTATCGGAATCGGAATCGGATTCTGGTGAATCCGCTACCGAATCCGACCCGTACTGACCCTAGTCGCAAGGGTGGTTGGTCGAGTGGGAGAGAGGAGGTCCGGTGTAAATCGCGGTGCAATGGTTCTCGGGAGGAGATTTTTTGAAGCACGAAGCAAAAAAAATTCCTCCTTACTTCTACCTTCCGTAAGAAGGAGAAGTGAATATTAATAGGTATCCAAACACCATAATTAAAATAAGGACTTCTTATTAGAGGAGAAGTAAAAAAAAAGTGCTTCTAATGAGTTTCCAAACGCACCCTAAGCTGCCCTGGAGCATTTGATGCCCACCCAGCCACCTAAGTAGGCATCGAGGCCAAAATCACCCCAAATTACCGTGCTTTCTTATCGCCGATATGTTGGGGAAACTCTACAATTTTCGGGTGTAATTTTAAAAAGTAGCATTTAACCATGATGTTTCTTTTTTTATTTTTATTATAATGACAATGAAGAATATAACCATGATATTTATATAACTATTGCTATCTGTTTATATTAATTACTTTATAATATCTTAAAATTTATAGCCATAATTTTGACATCTAAATATTAATACAAGATATTTAATGTTATGATTCAATTGTATGACATAATTACTAACACTTTATCTCGTTTCTCATTCACTTATATATATAGCTCGTACTAATCACATCGATATTTAAAGATGTTTCAATCCTGACTATATTATTTTGGCATGTACATATTTTACAAAACATGTCCATATATTATTAATCTTCTCTATAATCTACTAACATGTTACTATTTAGCTTTCATATTCACATATAACTTAACTTCATCTACATTTTACTAATTTTGTCAGGTATAAGTTGTCTAGTTTCTACTTTTTTGTCGTCGTTTGTGTGCCAAAATCACCCTGGATCAGTTTGCTTTCAACATGTAGAAACCTTGCAATATTAGGGTGTATTTTTAAAGCCAACATATAACTATGATTTTTTTTTTTTTATTATACTGGCTACGAAGAATATAACCATGATCTTTTTATAACTAGTTTGATGCCACTATCTATCTATATTAATTACCTGATAATATCTTAAAAATATATGGCCATAATTTTGACATATAAATATTAATATAAGATATTTAACCACTGTTATGATTCAAGTGCATGAAATAATTACTAACAATTTGTCTGTTTCTCATTCACCTCACCTATATCTATATGTATAGCTCGTACTAATCACACCCATATTTACAAATGTTTTCATTTTTTATCTCTCGTCTATATTATTTTGGCATGTATATATTTTACAAAACATGTTCATAACTTATTAATCTTCTCTATAATCTACTAACATGTTACTATTTCGCTTTCAATATTTTCACATATATCTAACTTCATCCATATTTTACTAATTTTGTCCAAAGTTCACTAACCTTGTTCATAGTTTACTAGCTTTAACATGACTAAATTTTAATATTTTTTTGTTTTATTTGCTTATCATTTTCCACATGAATTAAGTTTTTAAATTTTAACTTAAAAAATGTCTTATGGGGAAAGATGTTGAATGCTTCAACTTGACGTTAGGCAATAAGGTAAGACATAAGAAATTTTGAGATAACATAATTTAGGTATAATAAACAAATATCCCACGACTAGATATCATCACATATGAACTAAAGAAACATTAATCATGAATTCCAATCATAATTAGGTTATAGTGAAATCATAATGATGCGTAACAAAGAGGTGTAGGCATCTTGTCCAATTGTAGATCTTGGATTATATCCCTAGATAGAGATTTTGTTGCTATGCTGCTATTACTAAGTTAGTGCTTGGTGTTGCTATTGTTGTGGTTGATTCTTTAAAGACCTTATCTACTCTTTCCTCTTCTTTTATTTAAAGACCCTCCCGTTGTTGACTTAGGTAGCCAGCTGTCTTGACTCCAAAATGCAGTCATTCTTTACCATTTTGAATGACTTGACCTGTTAGCAATGATAATTAGCAAGATATTTTGGTAACAACATCCTTAGGGGTCTGCGGTAATAATTAGCAGTCAACAATAATAATCAAGTCAAGGATGAGAATCATGTCCTCAAACTCCTTCTTACATTCTCCTCTCTCTGGAAGATGTTTATGAATGATGGAGCTACATTCAAGAAGAGTTCTTAAGCCCAGTGTAAAGCGAGAATCCTTTGGATAAGGTTCATTTGGATACTGTTAAAGACCGAACATTTGAATGGTTTGAAGTGTTTGAGATCTTCTTCTTCTTCTTCTTCTTCTTCTTCTTCTTGTTCTTCAGATGAATCTCTATTAAGTATATTCAAACATGTTTTATTCAATATTCAATTTTTGTCATTTGGTTTTCATTAAGACAAGATCAATATGAACTCATAAGAATAATCACTTCAACTACACTAAATTTTATAGGACGATTTCTTATATATGGAGACTACATTGGTTAAAATTTTGGCCATCATCCCATATCTATCAATATACTTGACAAAATTCTTCTTGTTCCTTATCTTGTTAGCCCATAGATCAGTGATAGAATAGGATAGTCTAATTCTATCCCCATACTACTACAAAAATTTATTTCTAATCAAACTTACTTGCTTTTGAAATATCAAGTGAATAGAATCATTCTAATATTAGTTTTTCCAATGATTGCGCATATACAAGAAGACGATAGAACTCAGGTCATATCGTCAAGAGGAGGACTCTTAGAGGAAGTCCTTGACATGGATAAAGAGGTTACCAGTTTTGTGACTGTTAAGCATTTTAGTCCCACATTGGATACCGGAGAGAGTATTCTCATACTTATAGACATAGTCCTGGTTACCTCAATGCCTAGGTTTTGGGATTTTCCACATGATATCAAAGCAAGTGGGCTTTCAAGGCTCTGTCCCTTCAGTTTTAGGGTTTTGTCCCTCCGGTGGGTCTGCACCTATTTTCGCTTGACATTGCCCTATGTATTCTTATCATGGCTCTGACGGTGGCTGACTGAGAGGGAGAGTGTTAAGTGATTTAGTCCCATATTGGATACCAGTGAGGGTATTCCTATGCTTATAGACTTGGTCCTGGTTACCTAAATACCTAGATTTTTGGGTTTTCCACAGTTACAATGATAGTATACCAACATCTTCAAAGGTGAGAGATGAAAAATGGGGAGAGAAGAAAAAGAGATCTCTAAAATCACCAAAGTTTTCAAAGTGCACTTGAGTTCATGGTATTACTCATTCATTTAGTTGAGTTTATCTTGCATGGCCTAGTTGGCAGGTGCATCACAAGGAACGAAAGGAGAAGAAGAGATATCTAAAGCACCAAGATGAAAACATGATAGGTTGAAGCAACTAGGTAAGAAGGATGAGTAGGAGGTCTAAATAGAGATCGAGAGGGAGGAGAAGGATTTTTGGAAAGGATTTAAGGTTTGAGGAGGGGCAATTAAATTATGGTCTAGGTGGTTGAGGATTGTCACCAGAGAGAAAGAGGAGGGCATTGATCCAACATAAGAATGTCCTAATGGTACCATGTTGGTATGATAGGCTACCCATCAAGGGTTAGAACAGAGTTGACTAGTTTCAAGGGAAGCATGGCCATGGGTAGGGTTTACATGCCAAAGGGCTTCAAAGGGAGAGAATGGCTTTGGGTTGTCTTCCAACTCATTGATGGCATGCACAACATCAAGGTAGATTGATGACACATTGATTGGCTCATTGTAAGCTTGGTCATACTCTAGTTGCCTGTTGTATTGCTTTACGATCCTTTGTAATGCACCCAAATCGGAGGATCATTGACATGACAAGAATAAGAACATTATTAAGAATAGGAACTTTTATTTTATTTTATTTTCAAATTTTTTGGGATTCGATTTTGGTAAAGAAAACAAGATTTACCTCAAAAAAAACATTTTCTCCTCTTTTTTCTATTTTATTTTCTTTTTGATTGTTTTGTTATTTTTATTGTTCGGTTAACCTAAAAGCAATGTTAAGCTAAAAGTAAAGTCTTATTTTTGTTACATTGTTTTAAAATATTTTTTTGTTTTCAATTCTTAATCAGGCACAAGTGGTACCAAATAATCTAAAATGATTAATGCAAAATTTTTGTTCAATCTAAAACAAGTAGATTTTAAAAGTAGATCTTAATCAATGGGAGTATATTTCATGGAGGGAGGTAAAAATACAATCAGAATTGATAAGAGGAGAAATTAAGCATGCAGCCCTTTATTACATGTCAACATTAATTAAACATCATCACTTGGCATATATTCTAAGTCCATGATCATCCATGCAATCACATTCATCCATCACATAAATATATTACAATACATGGTAATAATATGAAATAACTATTATATTATAAAATAATATATCATGTTTTTAAAATTCATGATCTCATGTTTGTAAAATTCATGAGGTGTGTAAGCAACTGCAAAAAGTTTCGATCGGGCCCATGGGAGCCAATGGCGGCGGCTAATGCGGCAAGGCTAGAGGTGCAAGACAACACCACGGGTGCGTGCAACGAGGCCTCGCACAGTCGTGCGACAGGGTGGTCAACAAGATGAGGAGGCTGTGAGCACGAAGAGGTGGGGGCAATCAACAGCAGAGGATTTTGGTAAAATGAAAAAGAGAGATAGAGAGAGGAGAGAGCAGCAGCTTAGATAAGAAAAAGAAAAAGAATGAGAGAGAGCAATTGCGGCTAGGGTGAAACGAAGGGGGAGAAGGTGATTTCGGTGGGTATAAATAGGGAGAGAGAGGAACGTAAATAAAATAAATAAATAATTAATTATATCTAATTTACTTTTCTCAATATTAATAAAATAAAAACTCTAAATGTTACATGCAGAGTCTAGCATGACTCACTCCGAGAGTTTGTAAATTGTGTTCCATAGATCTTCAGGAGCCTATTCTAGAAAAGAAGCCTAGAGATGCAAGAAAAAGATCGGGAGTTCCGATAGGAAATGGTGATCTCTTGCTTTCAGATCATTTGAATTTGTTTTTAAACATACTTAGTTGTCTATCCAAGTACTAGTAGTCTTCCCTATCATATTTTTCAGAGTTATCAAAAGATTTGTTTTTATGTTGGTATTGGAAAATGGAATATGTTGGGTTTTATCTTGTTGTCATGTTGTTTGTATGTCAATTTTGTGATTTAATTATCTGAGTGGTGATACAATCATGATAAATAATTTGATTAGAATAAAATATAAGATAAGATAGTTAAAGATATAAATTGTAATATTGTTTGATGGATATGATAACAAAAGAGTGAACCATGTATAACTATCTATCAAAGGAAGGGGATCACCCATCACCCATTTAAAAAGAGTCTCTCATCTTTTTGGTCCTCAAAAAATTTATAAAATTATATATATTTGTAATGACTATCGAACTTTTACATAAGTTCTATTAAAAACACATTTTTCTAATAAAAACTCATTTTGCCATGCACACAAACACCCCTAGAAAGTAGTGAGCACCCATATCAATTTTCCAAGGCTATGCTAAATATGAGATGATCTAAAACCCAATGACAAACAATCAACAAGGAAAAATAAAATTGAATGTCAATTGTTTATTTGATTAGGTGTAAGGTAACAAGTTTTACAAAAATGAAAATTGAACTTTTGTTACAAAAACTCAATTTGTCGTGCAGCCATACACCACTACATGGCATTTGCCATAGCAAAGTTGACATCCTTGGAAGAGTCCCATCAGATGCATCCTGCTTAAGATGGTCACAAGCAGACAACCAACAAGATAGTACATTGACTCAAAGAAGGGCACGACAAAAACCTAAGGTTGTAAACGGAATCCTATATTCTGAAATTTTTACCTTCAGTTGACTTTTCATCTCTAACCACCCTCGCCAACCAAGCCAGCAACCTCTGTAACTCCTTTTCTAGAGGAAGCCTTGTATGCATACTGACCGGCAAAGCATCGATCCTCGATTTCAACAACAGTAGCATTAATGGAGATGAGGAGAAGCGCCAAGGCAGAAGAACAGGAACAAAGAGAAAAGTGCAACTATGCTATGCCACACTCTATCTACTACCTTGCTGTCAATCTTTTACTTTCTCAATTGTGTGCTTGAAATATATGGGGCTGGCCCTGTGTGTCCCCCTCTTGCCCTTCTTCTTCTTCTTCTTATCTTCCTACTCCTCATCCTCCCTCTGCACAAAACAAGGTTTTGCCTTCATTTCAAGATGGCCATGGCTAGCGGAAGACCTTCTTCCCCTTGTGGAGAGAAATGGCTAGACGATCATGCTCGGGGGCAACCGACAGGACTAACTGAGGTAGCTCCCGCCGACGATGCTTGGGGAGATGGGGGAATCAAGTTGACTAGTCCGATTGACGACGACATTGTTATATATTTCACCACCGCAGTACCCTTGATGTGCTATTGTTAATTGAAGTGTTATTATTATCTTTCTTTTTGATTTTACTCCTTCTTCAGTCACTGCTTTTCACTTCACTCAGTTGCTTTCTACATATGCAGAATATGATTGAACATGTGATATGTTAAAGAAGAGAAAGTTATTGTACACTCACAGCAGCCAGAATCTTATTATATGAAGTACAACAGAGGGGAGATAAAATCATAACAAGAGTCATCATCTCATATAATGATTTAGAGATAAACATTCCGCTGGAGAGTCCACAATGTATAGAAGTCAATTTACATACGTAACTATCTAATTACAACAAAATGTCCCCTCAAACTTATGACTGAAGCAATATTTAGTTTGTCACGTAGTTGAGAAAAGCATTGTTTTGATAGACGATGGTGAATATATCTACCAGTTGATCCTTTGTAGAGACAAATGAAACAACAAGATTTTGAAGAGCAACTTGCTTACAGACAAAATGATAATCTATCTCAAAATGTTTTGCTCATGCATGAAATATGGGATTGGCAATAAGTAGCATTGATGTTATCACACCAAAGAATCAATGCTTGAGTAAGAGAAAATCCAATCTCAGTGAGAAGTGATTGTAACCAAATAAGTTTTGTAATAGCATTTGCTAATGCCTTATACTCTGCCTCTGTACTGGAGTGTGCTACAATGACTTGTTTCTTTTAACTCCATGAAATGATATTGTGCCCTAATAAGAAAGATAGTCACTAGTAGAGCGATGATCAGTGGAACAACCAGCCCGATCAGCATCACTAAATGCATGTAGCTGCATAGATGAATTCTAATGTATCAAAAAATCATGATTCATAGTTCATTTTAGATACTAAAGTAGAAGTTTGACAGACACCCAATTATTAGACTTTGAATCATGCATATGTTGACATGCACGATTAACAACAAATGCAATGTCTAGTCAAGTAATAGTCACATAATGTAGGGCACCAACTATAGATATTTACACAGAAGGCTCCATAAAAATGTATGAATCAGAAATCACCTAAGTGGGAGATGTTGCAAATGGAGTATATTTATACTTTGCGTTAAACATATTCATCTTTTTTAACAGGTCGACAATATATGTATATTGTGATAGCACACAATCAACTTGCTGCTTTTGAAGCTCAATTCCCAAGAAGTAATGAGCATCTCCAAGATATCGAATCGTAAAATCTTGTTTTAAAGAAGCTATAAGCATGCTTATGTCCTTTGTTTTAGGGCCTATAATCAATATGTCATCGACATATAACATATATAAGAATAGAGATTTTAGACTTAGAAGAATATCGATAAAAGAAGGGAGGATCCGTCTTGGAATCACAAAAACCAAGCTCTTGAAGCCTAGTACTCAATCACATAAACCATGCCCAAGGAACTTGCTTCAATCCATAAATGGATCTATGAAGATGGCATACATGATTTGGAAATTGTAGATGTGAAAAGCTAGGAGGTTGCTTCATGAACACGATCTCATTAAGAACACCATGCACCGTGTAAAAAGACATTACAGACATATAGTTGATGGATTGACCATCCATGTGTGATAGCAATAGTGATAAGGAGCCGAACGGTAGTTATTTTAATAACTGAACTAAATGTTTCATAAAACTTTACGCCAAGTTGTTGTCGGAACCCCTTAGCCATAAGTCGTGCCTTATGTCCTTCAATGGAACCATCGACTTTCTTTTTGAGTTTAAACACCCACTTGCAACTAATCACATTCATACTTGACTTGCGAGCAACAAGAGACCACATGCCATTACGGAGTAAAGCATCAAACTCAACACCTATAGCAGCCCACCATAATGAATCTCATGAAGCTTGAGAGAAAGAAGTAGGCTCATCTTACTCAATGAGAGTATGCAAATAGCTGGAGACTTCCATTACTTGTGACTGAAGAGGGCAACAAGAAAATCTTAATCGTGAGTAGGATGGAAGCGCACATAAAAGGATTACTTGATCTGATACCATGTTAAAGAAGGGAAAGCTATTGCGCATTCACAACAGCCAAGATCTTATTATATAGTGTAAAACTTAGGGGAGATAAGGATCGTAACAAGAGTCCTCATCTCATACAATGATTTAGGGATAAACATCCTGCCAAATCATCCCATTGGAGAGTCCTCAACGTATAGAAGTCTATCTACATACGTAACTATCTAATTACATCAATATGATATTCTTTCTTACCTACCAATGCTCGGTTATGGTGCTAAATAATAAGATGAAGCCTCCCTGTAGTGATGTATCTACCATGTATTTGCAATGTTAGTGGGGGCACACCATGTTTTCTGCTGGCACTTTCACTCTTTCTCTCTCTTCTTCAACGTGGCTCGTTCTCATCGGATATATGTGTGTGATCGTATGTACATAAAGTGGTGTATATATTTGTGTGTATATATATGTTTTTATTTCATTATTTCATTCAGAGAACATATAATATGGTTGAACTACCCCATGAGAGGACCTTTTAGCAAGGATGGAGTAATACAAACAATGTTAGCGCATGTCCATCATCACAAGAAAATAGGAAATGCCATGTCGTTCTTGAACCGTTGGAATGGGTGTTTTTAGGAGAACGTTGAGGTAGGTGCCATTGGGGAGGAGGTGTAGGTGAAAACATCTCAAAAACAAAAAAAAAACTATTAGAAGATTGAATAATTGTTGTTTTGTCTCCGTCAGAGCCTCTAGATGCCGCCATAAAGTTATCTTCTCGCTCTTGTGATTCAACATTGGTATCAGAGTTGGTCTCGGCATCACCGTCGCCATGATTCCTCATCAGACTTCTGCCACGCTGCAACCATCTTGTGTCCTTTGAAGGAGTGATCTACCACAATGCCATTACTGCCTGCCATTGCAACATAGCCACCATGTTGTAGAAATTAACTACCTACACTATCAGTCACCATTGACTACTCCTTAAAGAAGCCCTCCATCGACAGTGATGCCCCACTCAACAATAGAGCTCCAAAGCCAAGCTTCAAAGTGGCGAGACCTCCATTCGTTGATGCCCTGCTTGAACTAAAAGTGGTCATTTGTCGACGTAATCATCCGATGTCTCTCTGTGCTTCTCTCTTTTTCACTGGCTAGGACTGCTATAGCTGCAACAAACTATTGCTATCGACATCCACAGTGTCGTTACCACCTTGCTCATCCACCCACAATGCTGTCCCACCACCACCTGGACATGCCCGTGATTTGCTTTACCGTCCAAAAGAAGATAAGTAACATAGTTGCCACTTAATTTCATATTTGTTAAAATATTATTTTAGTACAATAGCATCACTCATAATGTCAAATTTATATGTGTATGTGTTCTTTTATAGTGTTGTTATACTTATTTTGATAGTTATTGACATTCATAAAAAGTCTTGTATGTTGCATATAATTAGAAAATAGAAATATTTATATTTGCATAATTATCTCTATGTATTGGATATATAATTTGACAGAAGGAGAATTGCATATATATTTTCTGTATATACATTGCTGCCAATTTATTTAAACTTGTCTATATAGTTCAAGCAATATAGCAGCATGTTAAACTTGATCAGTATGATTGTTAGGTTACTTTTTACCATCATTATATTATATTTGATTTATGATAATTAAATTGATTATTCATGTTACCATGCAAATTTGGTGTATTACCGATCAATATTTCACTTATCTTAGAAATACTCTAGTCATAATGGCCACTAGATTAGTTGTTACGGAATTGACAAAACTTGACAAACTAAATGGAATGAATTACGATATGCGGCATAGAAAAATTAGATATTATCTAATTTGTGACAGTATAATGTAAGGAATCGTCTATAAAAATTTAGTGCAGCAGAAGTGACAATTTCTATGGGTTTCTTTAGAATCTGTCTCAATAAGAACCGAACGATGAAAATCAAAAACTGATCAAATCGGGTTCGAATATACCTGATAGGGATTCATATAATACCATGGAGAGAAAGGAGATGAGCTTCTTAAGCTCTTCAAACAGTCCAGTAGTATCCACACGAACTTCATCCACAACAGGTTCTCCCTTCGTGCCAGCCACGAGAACTCTTCTCGAACAGAGTTCCATCAACCATGGACACCTTCTAGAGAGAGAAGAAGATAGGGAGGAGGATAGGGATGTGGTTTTCACGCTTGGCTTGATAAGGTTTGGCTGAAACCATTAGTATTTATAGAGAATTTTGGAATTTTTCCAAAAAACACAAAATCTCCATAAAGTACGCCCTTGCCCCTGTATTTGTGGATAAGTCCTTTTGTGTGTGACCCACTAGGACCAATAGTCTATTTGGTTGAGGCCTAAATAAAATAGAACAATTCTATTTAATTTAATTAAATCTATTATCTGATAACAGATTAATTGGCCTACCGATCATGAAGGGTACAAGCCACATCCCATGATCCCAAATGGCTATGAGAATATTCTCATCTCCATTGATCATTTCCATCATCAGTTACCGCATGGATATAAACCCTCATCCATCCAATGTCCCGGTCGGAAAGGAGTATGGCATCGACTATCAACTCTTTAGTGTACCAACTCTATAAGATCCTTTAGTCGAAATTGAACCAATTGGAAAACTTATTTTCCAATTATTCTATCTACTCTGGCCAGTGATTTAGAGTACTATCCCATAGGACATTCACTCTCACTTACCTATATGTGTATCTTAGTGTCTCCACACTAATGACTAATGAGATCGGTCATCCTCATCACATGAAAAGATATCACATACACTAGTCTATCCGGATCCTTGATGTCCCGTTTCAAGTATCCTTTGACTAGGAATATTAGATCAAATACCTCTAAATGATCAATCTCATTATCATGATCTCATCATGATTTAATCATCATCGTATTTGATCAAGGACTTCATTATAATATTTGCATCTAATAAGAGCTTATAATAAAGATTTGCCTAATTAATTGAATAAGATATATCTAGAAATGTCGAATCATATCATTTATGATTGGTTTGTAGGGCATACATTTCTATCATATAGAATATGTTATTGAGGGTATTGCTCTAGAACTTATTAAAACTCTCACTGAGCTGGAAAAGAAAATATATGAGCAATGGATAGCTGGTGATAAGAAGGATAGAAAATTAATGTTGTTGTTTATGGAGGATAATCTCATTAAGTTTCTTGAAACTTGTGAGATACTTCATAAACTATGGCATACTATTATAAAAAGATATGCTATTACCACGGAAACTAAAACCAAGTTGTTGCTACATAGGTATGATACATGTAGTATGCAAGACAGAGAAGATGTGGTAGTGCATGAAAAAGAAATCATAGTTAGGGTCAAGGATTTAGCTATATTTAGAAGTGATATTCCAAAGAAATTTATTTATCACCACTGCATTGCTTGGACAATTACCCTTATTGAATGTAGTTGCCACAATATTAGGAATTGTTAGTTCAGTTTTAGTTGTCATAATGTTGCCTTTACGGTTAGCAATAGAATTTTGTATTATGGCTAAAAGGAAAGGACTAGAGGTGAATCTAAAAGAAACCAATGCAATAAATAAGAAGTTAGTTTCTTATCAACACCACAAGAGAGTTCCTAGATTTGCTTACTGTTGTGAAAAGTTTGGTCATTTTAAAACTAACTATCCATGTAAACATAGCATTGAGTGAAAATATACACCTAAAAAATAAGAAAACTAGAAAGAGTGAACTTGTCAGCGTTATTGAATGTGACACAGGTTCAACAAATTCAAATGAATGGTGGGTTAATTCAAAAGCTACTAGGCATATTGCAAAGAATAAGAAAGGACTTTTGTCCCTAAAGAAATTAAATGCTAAGAAACAAAGGATGATGATGGAAAATGACACCTATAACGATGTGGAAGGTGTTAGTACTTATAAGCTAGATTTTGAGGATAATATTATGATCCTCAAGAATGTGTTTTATGCACATAAAATTCAGTGGATTCTCATCTCTATTCTAGCATTGGTAAGAAAGGGTTTCAATGTTAGATTATGGAATGAAGGAGTGTTAATTGGAAAGAATGGGGATATATGTGTGATGAGAAAGTTTTTCCCAAAACATGATCTATTTTATATTCCTATAATTGACACTGGAAGAAATAATTCAAATGATAATTCTGAGTATTCCTTGTGGTATTAGGCAGAATGTGATCTTTGGCATTTTAGATTGGGTCATCCCAAAAAATATAAAATAGAATTAATTGCAAGAATGAATATGCTGCGATTGTCAAAGATAGAATTGTCACATAGTGAACATTGCTTAGTTGAAAATATGACTAAGAAGCCATTCATAGTTAGACATAGATCACAAGAATGATTATAGTTGATCCACTCAGATATATGTGGACCTCTAAGTTTGAAATCATATGATAACAAGGAATATTTCATTACATTTATAAATGACTACTCAAGGTATGCATACATGTGATCTCATTTCTGCTAAGTCTGAGGTGCTTAGCTATTTTAAAAGATATAGAGCAGAAGTGGAAAGGTAATTGGGTAGGGATATTTAGATGTTAAGAATTGATAGAGGTGGAGAATATAACTCAAAGAAGTTTGAGTCATATTGCCAAGAGCATGGAATAAAACATCATGTAACAATACTGTATACACCACAGTAGAATGGTATGGTTGAAAGAAAAAATAAAACTTTAATGAATGTGGTTAGATGTATGCTATCCCGACATCCAAAGCCAATCCGACGTCGAGAGATCAATCCCGAAGCGAAGGAGAAGCCCGATCCGTGTGTTCTGTAGCAACCAAACTTCATCGACTTCTATAAAAAATCTGGGGCTCCTGTTGCAAAAGTATTCAATAGGAGAGTTCTTCCTATCCTTGTCCTCTTTTATTTGCATCTAGAGGCACTCAATTCCAACTTGCCGTCTGTCCGTGGCGATTGCTGCACTGAGGGCACGCATCCAGGTTCTATTTTTCTATATCTGCCTATTTTCAAATTTTTTACAGGCTTCTACAGGCGAATTTCGGAGAAGTCATCAACAGGAGATCTCTTACAATTTGAGTTCCCCAACCATAGAAACAAACAGCACTCAATTCTTACATCGGGGTCAGCCGTAGAGTTCTCTTCACCAAAGTTGCGCCAGGAGGGTACAAGGCTACCCGAACCGGCTTGTTTCAATCATCTCAGCTTCAACTCAAGCCGATTCACTCCATAAGCTTCCTCAACCCATTTCATTCAGTTTATTTACTATTTTAGAACATCTTTTAGTTTAGTTTGCATCATTTTTTTATATCAAAAAATAGAAAAAAAGGTTAAGGCTCACCCCGAAGTCGGTGAGTTTGATTTCAATTGCTAATTTCACATCTTCTTATTTTAGTTACTACTCTTCATTCAAGTCTAATTCATTCTTTCACTTGTTTTCATTGTCTCTAAGTTGCATAGATCAATCAAGCTAGCATCGGTTGGACTCTTCTTCATCGGCCGGTCGAAGAAGAAGAACGTTGAACTCACATCTCAATCTCCCACGCTAAGGTACACATGGTCAAATCAACTTATCTCTGGTTTCTATTCCATAAAGTGGAGCCCGCGGCTCCTGGCGACCACATCCTTTATTTATGCTTTAAGTTAATTCATTTCTCACTCTCCTCCCACATGACCCGAACCATCTTTGTTGCTCGAGCGACGCCGTGAGATGAAAGTTCGGGGATCAATGTGAGTGTGGGACGGAGGTGAGAATTTTACTGCTTTTTGAGTGTTTTTCGATTCAATCTCTTTCTCCTACTCCATCTTTCACCTTTTTCTTGAGGTGCCGATCTGGAACCCATTTTCGGAGTCGACAGATATAAGCCATTAGAATTTCCCCCTCGAGCCAACACCTTCCTTGACTAGATGTTCTTGATAACACAATATTGGGGAAAGAATTCAAAAGAGACATCAATATCCTTTGTGAATTGTGACACAGACAACAAACTTTTAGCTAACAAAGGGACATGCAAGGTATGATAGAGTTTGAACTGTTTATAACCTGAGGTGACAACATGATTGATGTTCAGTCCCTCACCATTACCAACTAAAACTTTGTCTTAACCAGTGTAGGAAGCTGGATTTTGAAGAAGACCAAATTTGGAGTGCATATTTACGCCTCTACTTGTAGCCGCTATCCTAACACTACCTTCCTCCAGCTTTCTAACATCTATCTTGTCAAGAATATTGTGAGATCTCATCTCTCTAAGCTTTCTAAGGTGAGGTTGACAAGTGAGACTACATTCCTTGGGAAAATCAAATGTAATGGGCTGATGCCATTAGGTTCTACACCCAACAACATATGTGGTTCAATCGATTCATCTACCCTCAAAGGCTTGCATGTTGGAAGGTCTCTTGGCCTTCACATCATGTCATGTAACTATTTGGGTGATGTGCAAGGTCAGACATGTCTAACTGAAAAATATAGCCTATTGAAATCCCCCTTCATTTGAAGAAGGGTCAACTCTATCATTGAAATGGGGAATCCATATGCAATTTGATCATAATGGCAACTATTTTGCAAAGTCATCCCTCACTTGTTGTGCCTCAATCACATATGTTGGCTTTGGCTCAAGCCTAGGAGAAAATGCTGCTGCAATGGTGGCCATGTTATATAGCAAGGAAAAAATAATAAAAAAGGGAATAAGTATTAGTAAATACATGTCGAGTACCACGACTTGCCTGATTATTCTACACCAAGCTTGTTAGGGATGGATTATGGAATGTCTTCATACAGAAAACACACTTATTTGTTGGCAGTGAAATCTTCTCTCATTGGAAAAACTCTGACATCTTCACCTTCATAATGATGTAGGCTCATATGCATCCTTGTAGGAACTATGACATCAATAAACACAACCTGTCATCAAGAAAACGTCAAAAGATGACTACTAGTCAACTCAAGCCCTAACCTCAAATTATTTATGGTTGGCTATATGGATTTTCCTTTTCCACGCATATAACTACCATATGTTGAATTTTCGTAGGAAGACTTCCCTCTTATTGGAAAATTGATTTTTCAGAAACTTTCATAGTTGTCAAGGCGACAAGGTGCCCAAGGCATCGAAGGGTACTGATTCCGCTTAGGCGACGAGGTGGCTGCTTAGGCGTTGCCTTAGTGGTCAAGGTGGTATTCAAGGAAGGCTAGGTCGGGGGTCATTATACATAAAAAACATGCATAAATCTAATTATATTTTTACGTTATAATTGAATAGGAGTGTTTTATCTATGTATATAAGTAAATATGATGTGTGTGTGTAAGAGAAAAGAGTTAAATAGATTTTTATAAAATTTAAGTATGTAACACATTTATGTTTATAAAATTTACATATGTGCGATAGTATAAGTGATAGTGAAATATTGTTAGAATATTATTAAATGTGGGGCACAGAGTAGTCGCAGATCGACATATTAAATGTGTTATAGTATAAGTGATAGTGAAATATATTAATATGTTCAACCTATCATTAAATAGGTGTCCCTTGTGAGGGGTATCAAGGGGGCAAAACAACTCAAAATTATTTTTTTAATCATGTAAAAATACCCAAAGCGCCTTGGGTACCTAGGCGGGAGCCTTGGGCACGTTTTTGGCCTCAGACAAGGTGCCCTGGCAAGGCGTTGTTGGAAAAGTGCCTTGCTGCCTAGGCGGGCGCCTTGACAACTATGGAAACTTTTCCAAGGATTTATATTGAATTTTGTAGGAGTCTCATCCTATCAAGGTACTCGAGTTTTAGGTATATTTATCTTTAATTTTAATATTTTTTTATTCATAAGTCTACGTTATCTCTATCCCTTGAATTTACACCCTCTGATTGGCCTGACAGTAAGGAGGATAGGTGTGGCCGAAACCTTGGTACGACTCTTCTTTACGGCCAAGGCTTGTTGCCCAACCTTTAGGCCTAAGGCCATTGTGCAGCCCTCTCTCACTCTATCCTTCCGTCGGATATAGTAGGATCGAGGCTAGCATTCGTAGCTCCGGCCGTGCCTTTTGGCCTTTCCCCTCGCCTATTCTCTTCTCAAACAAGGAGTAGGGGTGTTCTACCCCTTTACTTCATTGATAGGGTTTTGAGCCCTATTTTCTTTTATTTGCATGAGGGCAATGACTTTTGGAGCTTCAACAAGAGTTTTAACTCCAATAAAACAAGCTTAAAGAAATTTGTTTAGATGCTTCAACAAGGGTTTATTCCCCACTTTCAATCATATACAAGCTTTTACAGGAGTTTAACCCTCTAAATTAGGCTTAAGGCCAATCGAAGACTCAATAGGGACTTATCCCCACTTCATTGGCCTTAAGGTTGTTGAAGAGCTTTTGGAAGACCTGAGCAGAGCTTTAAGCCTCTCAGATTCTTTGAATTCACATCATTTAAATTGGAGTATATAACCCTCTTATTTAGGCCTAAGGCCTATTGAAGATACCCTTTCAAGTATATTTTACAATCCTTCATCAAATTACACTTGGATAGTAAAGGAATTAATTCTATAATAAGCCAGAAAAATAGGCCCTTATAAGCACTTGCACTAGGACCTTAATCCAAGCATTAATAGGCTATTTCATTGAAGATGACTTGGTGTTCACAAATTAAGCCCTATAAGGGTTGAGAATGGGCTTTGATATAGGTTGAGAATAGCCCATTAAACATGCTGCTCTCACCACCCCCACCCCCTATGCCAGAAAAGATTGAAATTGGGCCTCTTGACGTGCCTAAGGATAGGCCATAAAACTACCCACACTTGATCTAAAGGTGGGTCACAGAACTTCCCTTAATTGGGTTGAAGATCACCTTGTTAGACACTATTGGTAGGGCCTTAAAATAGGTCTTAGAATTGCTCTTAAATGGATTATAATGGACCTAGAAAATAGGCCATAGTCCATCACCCGAATTGGCTTAGCATGGGCCCAAGGATAGGCCATGGATTGACCTTTAGGGGTGCTGAGTATGGCCCCGTGATAGGACCCTAAAATAGTCATTGAAACAACCACTCACAGTGAGACAAATTACGTATGAGTTAGGCCTATAAGTAGGCATCCAAATAGTTCTAGGGACCATGGAATGCAATCTTTTAAGAATTTCTCAAGATCTCCCGAGAATCTTCATCTCTTCATGCCTCAGAGAAATGAGATCAAGGATCCGAGGTGTGTATATATAATATTCTTTTTTCCCATCATATGTTGATAACTTACCAATAGAAATTACCTAAATTGTTTATATTAACTCTTTCCTATTACTAATTCAATTAGATGATTTTATGAAATTTTCACATGCTAACAATTCTATTCTTGACCCATTTTTCTATTATATTTTGTAAATTAGGATTTATATATGTTTATATATGTATATATGATTCAAATTGTAACACAATCTCTTGGTTTTCAAGGAGATATCTTATCTAGATGTGGCTTGAGGAAAAGCCTAGATCCAAGTCAAAACCTATTGATGTATCTTCTATTGACATGATCAACCTTTCTATATTTGTCTTGATTTTTACTGTCAACTTGTCTACTCTTGGTCCTTAGTCTCATAATTATTATGTCATTCTACGTTAACATATTGAGATCTGATTTCATGAGATTTCCTCGAGATCTCTCCAAGATCTCTTCTCTCTAATTATCTCGAGATGAAACTAAGATGTGAGATGACGATCCTTGCTAGGGACAAACAATTAACTTTCAACAATTGAGCTGAAGATGGGTCCCAAAATAGGTTGCTGACAAGCTTCAAGATAGGCCATAAAAGTGCCCTCAGATGCACTTCAAGTGAACCTGAATTG
The DNA here is from genome assembly GCA_036172225.1 of Cryptocoryne crispatula var. balansae. Lineage (NCBI taxonomy): Eukaryota > Viridiplantae > Streptophyta > Magnoliopsida > Alismatales > Araceae > Cryptocoryne > Cryptocoryne crispatula. The sequence goes on from CM069923.1 coordinate 26,525,437, forward strand.
GGCTTAAATTGGGCTTCAAACTAACTCTTGATATAACATTAAATACGACTTCACCCCAATGTCACTTAAAGACCCTTGATTGGGCCTCCACAGGGCTTTAAGCAGGCTGTTAACTTCCTATAGAACCAGCCATACAAATATCCTTAGTTGTGCCGAAAGTGGGATTTTCGCAGGCCATAGGTCTTCTAATTGGCTTAGGCTTCCTTTCAAGCAATCCTCAAAGTGAGGTGACTTTCCAATGGGGTTGTTAATGCCAAAAACAAACCTTGATTTCGATTAACCCTAAGAGGGTAGGTTTTCCAAGCAACATATACCAGCCACTCAATTTTGGTTGAATATCTAAAATTTCAGATTTAGCATTAGATAAATTGGAGAGAGAGATAGAGAGAGTAATACAGGTTAGCACTAGATAAATTGGAGAGAGAGAGAGTAATACAGGTTAATAGTAGAAAATTTGGAGAGCGAGTAATATAGGAAATCGATGGAACCTGTGTTCTATTTGTTCATTCATACATCTATTTTAAATTTACTTTCTGGTACTCAAAATAGATCAGAATTGCTAGCAAGTAATAAATCTTGCATGTGTTGTATCGTCTAGCAAATAGTAACTTCCTCACAAGAACGCAGAGCATTTATTTAAGATGGATTTTGACAAATTCAACATTAACTATGCAAGGTTGCTTTTATTCCAAGAGAGTGGTGCTTTATTCCAAGTTCTAGAAATATATGTAGGAAAATCTATTGTAGTTCACTAGTCTTTGAGATTGTCTGCAATAGGAAATGTTATTTGAAAATGACTGGTCTAGTTCATGGTGAACCATAGACATGATCTCAACCTTCACATAGTATGATAGACACTGAAAAAAGATATACTTTTCCTTCATGAAGCTTGCTTTAGGTGGTTAGGTCAATTCTTTCAACTCCTTGAGTGGTTCCTACTTCTGTTCATATTTAGGTTTCAAAATTCTGATCTTGGTTAGCATGGATTGGCTTATACGTACGGGTTAGCTTTACGCGATCCCTAGTAATTTGGCTGTCGCAACACAGTCAGTCCAAGCTAGGATTGGAATATGTTGCAACTATCTAGTGCGAATATTAGTTACTTATTTTTGTTATTTGCCTTAATATGTTTGTATTTTGCAAAATTAATACCAAAAAGTTTGTTTTCTATGTTGATTATCTATTTACATTTTTTTCTTTTGATATTTGAATTATTTTAGCTGATTGAGTTAACCTTGTTTGATTTTGCATTGGTTTGCACAAGGCAAACTAGTCCAATATAGATAGTGATACGTGGATCCAATACGATTTTCTTGATTGATCTAGAAGCTGATCCCAACCTTTCCTTCATTAGTTAAGATCCAGAATAAATTGGTTAAAGGTATTCTATGTGGACAACCAGAATCTGATTATGCATGTTATAAATTTCAGTGTAGAGAGAAGAAGCAAGTTATGATTGAGTGTGGTCTCTTTCTCCCACTTTTCTGTGGAATCAAAAGGATACATCTTTGTTTTTTTACTGTGATCCAAGAACGAGTAACATGAAGATCCCTAAGAGCTGAGTGTACACTCAGCATGTCAAATTAGCTACGTCAGTAATTTACAGCCAGTCTATCTGAACAATACCCAGTTAAGTAATGCAATCGCGTGTCTATACAACAAGGTTTCTTTTTTTTTCTTGTCATGAAAAGCGTGTATCCTTGTTAAACTATGTTCTGCATGGAAAGTCTTTCTTGATTAATATTTTTTTATAACATGTTTCTACGTGCTATTTTGGACTAAAGCTTTGGGTTTGAGTTTGAGCATATTTTTACATGTTTTCTTCCTATTCTGACATATTTCTCTTTCTACATTAAGTTAGGTGATAGCAATTTTATGTTAACCCTTGTAGGTCAACTCAACGTCCCTATCTACTATGTATGAATAAGAAACACCATTTAGCTTTTCTAGCATATAGGTGTTTAAGGATGTGTGCAGATCGTTCTCTTGTAGGAGTCATAGTATTTGGTTTTGTTCTCAAATGAAGTATGATACATGAGAGAATCTGTATTTTTGTTGAAGCTTATTAGTAGTTTTGTAAAGTATTTCTCATTTGGAATTTTAACTAATCATTCTATTGTTTACGCCCACTTATGGAAGATGCAACTAATTTGGTTCTTTGTGCCAAGTTGTCTATACTCCAAATTCATGTGGCTAGTGTCACTTTTCTGTTTCTCTTATAGACGTTCCTTACCAACTACTTAATGGGAATAAGACTTGACGCATTCTACTAACTAAGCGAGTTTCTCATAATTGGCTTGGGTTACTGCTGGTGTAAAGCTTGATCCATCCGACATAGAGCTTGTAGAGTATTTTGCTAGAAAAGTTGGCAATGTCGATTCAAAACCTCATGTGTTCATTAATGAACTCATTCCCACACTTGATAAGCATGTAGGGATCTGTAATATGCATCCTGAGAATCTTCTTGGTGATGCTTTTAAACTTGTGTTAACTTTACTTTTTAAACCACTTATTCTAACTCATTATGACTGACCTTATACTTCAGGTATCAAGAAATATGGAAGCAGTGTTCACTTCTTCCATAGAACATCAAGGCTCATGCAACTGGCCATTGGAAAAGATGCGTTATCAGGAATAGGAGTACTTCATATGAAGAGCATCTTGGGTTGCTTAAGATTGGAAAGATAGCCTGTGATCAAGAATGGGATACAAAGGGGCTTCAAAAAGATAATGGTTTTATATAAAGTTCCTAGAAAGAAATGAAGCTTGTTAAAGCCAATACGGTCATGCATCAATACCATGTTGGGGAAAAAGAAGATGAAAAGGAGGGTGAATTTGTGATTTTGTGGTCTCAAAAGTTCTTTTTCAATCACAAGTAAATCAAATAGAGAATGGTGATATGTACAACGGGTATGGATGATGAGGAGTTGGTGACTGGTATTTGTCCTACAACTCAACCAAATACACCTTGTCCACTATAAGCTGAAAAATATTTTTTCACACAAGGGTGATGTTGAAACAACGTTCTTCAACCAGGTGCTCATTCTTGTTCTTGTACCTTGCCAACATTCTCATATTCTAGATATTAGAATTCCTGTTAATTAGGCTTTAAAAGGAGTATATTTTCTATTATCCTGCACACTTTAGCAAATTACAGTGACAAGGAAAGACAGTGATTACAGCTTCTTAGAAAGTAAGAAGAAAAGCCCAATTCTCTGACAATATTCTATTCAATCTGTTTATTCAAAAGCAAGTTGCACTCACACACGAAATTTATGTTTGCTGTGTTCACCTCATGCTTAATGTATATGATTATTATATGGCATTCATACATTTTTGGCAACTATTTGTGTGCAAGTGACAAGATAAAGAAACTAAGGGACATCAAAAAAATTGTCAAATGTAGAAATAGGCAACAGCTCTGCAGTTTGGGCTGTTAAATCTCATGCTACTAAAGATACAAACCAAGAAAATCCACTTATCTCATTGATGTGCGATGAAATGCTAGCTCTCTATTTCCTCTAGAGGAAATGGAACTGAGGAATCATAGTCGATGGATTTTAGCAAGAATGACACATTTGCAATGGACAATGAATCGCATATTTTTGCCGACCTTGATAGCACAGATGTTGGCACAGAATCGAATTTCGATCTTGCTATTGTAGACACGCCAAATTGGCTTGATTCGGAGCCCTAGACTCTTATTCCATAGGCGATATCTTCTATTTGACCGTTATCTGATCCGGATTACCTCGTGGAGATGAGCTAAGGACATTGGTGGAGCCCCTTGTAAGTTGAGAATGGACCGAAGATTTCCGGAATAATGCCGTAACCTTCAAGCGAGAGCCGCACGTGAACTGTAAAAACATGAAGCCCGCTCGATGACCGACCTTGAATGGTTCATAATTAAAGGTCTCGGGAGTCCCGCATGTGTTCCGTAACATTCAGGGTTTCCGAGAAGTCATTTCGGTAGGCGTCGGTTGATGACGGCTTTCGTTACGGCTTTTTCGATCTGTGCTGACACGGCTATGCCGGACCACATGTTAGGCCTTTCCGGTCATCACCGGGTCTTTTCAGGTCATCCGGGTCGATTCTAGCCGTATATTTTATCAACCGGGGCTATAAGGCCGGTTCGGTCAATTTTAGGGTTTCGCGGCTGTTACGGCTTTCGATTCACGTTTACCGGGTTAATCTCAGTTTTTTCGATGACTTCGGATTGTCCGATCGTACCGGACTTGTTCGGTCATCATTTCAAGTCATCCCGAGTTGACCCGAGATTTCTCGACCGGAACCGTGCTCTTTCGGATCTTCGCTCCAGGTTTCGGCTTTCCGCGAGAGGGTAAACCGGTAGAAAGCCCCGTACGAACATATCGGGAGTCATGCGGCTGGTTTACCGACTTGAGGAGGTGCGGTTGAAGGCCCTCTTTCCAACGCGACAAACGGGAGCCGAATCGGACATCCGGTTTGCAAGATACGGCTCGCGGAACACGCGCGCAGGAGAGAGTGTACCGCGCCCCCGCTCCGCTTGAAAGGGGAGGGCGCGCCCTGCGCGCCCTCAACCCGAGGGCGCGCCCTGCGCGCCCTCAAACTGGGGGCGCGCACTGCGCGCCCCCGGTCCCTTTGAAAGGCGGGGGCGCGGTCGGGTGCTTTAAATCGGAAATTACCCCGATTAGCACCTTCTAAACCGGGTTTTTGGAAGGTTTCCGGCGAGGATTTTCACTTATTTGTACCGCGCCCCCGGTTCGGGGGCGCGTTACGTATGTCAAGTCGATTTTTAGCAATTTCCGGAAGTTTCCGTCGATTTTTAGCGGTGAGACGCCGAACGCGCCCCCGATCCCTTTGAAACAGGGGGGCGCGCAGACCGCGCCCCCGAACTGGGGGCGCGCCCTGCGCGCCCTTGGTTTGAGGGCGCGCCCTGCGCGCCCTCCCCTCCTTTGAAACGCGGGGGCGCGGTACACCCAGTTTCTAAATTTTGCACCGGCTCTCTTCCCCTATAAATTGAGGGCCATTCTCAACGAACCAAGGTTGAACCCTGGTGCCTAGCTCGTCCCAAGGTCGTCCAAGCTCTTTTCCAAAGCCATCCCGACGTCCAAAGACGATCCGAAGTCAAGAAACCGATCCCGAGGTGAAGGAGAAGGCTCGATCCGGGTGTTCTTCATCAACCATCTTCATCGACTTCTGGAGAAAATCCGAGGCTTCTGCTGCAAAAGTCTTCAACATACAAATTGTTCCTCTCTTCGTCCTCTTTCGTCCCCAACTGACGGCACTCCATTCCGACTTGCCGTTTGTTCGTGGCGGTTGCTACACTGAGGGCGCGCATCCAGGTTCTGTTTTTGATATCCGCCCACTTTCATAATTTTTACTGACTTCTACAGGAGGATTTCGGAGAAGTCATAAACATAGGAACTCTTCTTCTATGAGTCCTCCGTCTACTCCAACAAACGGCACTCAATTCCGACATCGGGGTCGTCCGTAACATCCTCTGCACCAAAGTCGCGCCAGAAGGTTGCACAGGTTGATCAAGCTAGCATTGGATTGGAGACTCTTCTTCATCGGCCGGCCGAAGAAGAAGAAGGTTGAACTCACATCCCTTTCTCCCACGCTAAGGTACACACGGTCAACTTCTTTCTCTTTCCATTACATAAATCGGAGCCCGCGGCTCCTGGCGACCACACTTTATTTTTATTCATGTTCTAAATTCATATCCTCCTCACTCTCCTCCCACATGACCCGAACCATCTCCGGTGCTCGAGCGACGCCGTGAGATGAAAGTTCGGGGATCAATGTGAGTGTGGGACCGAGGTGAGGAGTCTTTACCGCTTTCCGAGTGTTTTCCGATTCACTCCCCTTTTCTTTCCCCAATTCCATCCATCTTTCACCTTATCTTGAGGTGCCGATCCGGAACCCGTTTTCGGAGTCGACAGCTTTTTGGCGACCACGGTGGGACAACCAATGTCTTCAACCGTGCTAGCTTGATTGATCCGTGCAACTAGTTGTTTTCCGACTTGGTTCCCGCGTGAACCGGCTTGTCCTTTACCCTTTTCCATGTCAATTTACTTTTAAAAACTTGCTGATTACTCTTCCTTTAAGATTGTCCCCCATGTGGACTTGATTTCTTGTCTTTAATTTCAGCCCGGTTCCCGCGTGAACCACTTTTCTTCTTATAAACCGGTTCCCGCGTGAACCACCTTTCTTTTCCAACTCGGTTCCCGCGTGAACCAACTTACTTTCAGATCGGTCCCCGCGTGGACCACCCCTTTGCAGCACCTTTAGATTGGCCCCACGTGGCCCTCCTTTCCTTTTTCCAATCAAACAAACCGGTTCCCGCGTGAACCACCCATTTTCCTTCAAAAACCGGTTCCCGCGTGAACCACCTTTCTTTTCCAACTCGGTTCCCACGTGAACCAACTCACTTTTAGATCGGTCCCCGCGTGGACCACCCCTTTGCACCAATTAGATTGGCCCCACGTGGCCCTCCTTTCCTTTTTTCCAATCAAACAAACCGGTTCCCGCGTGAACCACCCCTTTTCCTTCAAAAACCGGTTCCCACGTGAACCACCTACTTTTCCAAAACTCGGCTCCCGCGTGAGCCACTTTATTTTCAATTCGGTCCCCGCGTGGACCATCCTTTTACTTTTACTTCAGATTTCTCCACACTTGAACACTCCAACACAAGCCGGTTCCCGCGCGAACCACATTTTTAGTTGCTAGTTTCTAGTTACTTGTTTTACTTTCTCATTGCTTATCTTGTTTGCATTCACTTGCTTGACTTATTTAATAGCTTTCATTCATGTTTGCATATTGATTGCTTCTTCTCCTTCTACCCTCCATTTTTCATTTTTGCATTAGCTTTGCATCGGGTACCGGACTCGTTCCGATCCGTAGGGCATTCGAGGCGGGGGCTCTCTCTCCCAACACACCCTCACCCTCCAAACACCTTCTTGGTGGATTCTTACCTCTCTTACGGGATATTCCTTCCTAGTTGATTTGGTGGTTTCCATCAAGACCTCCGTAAGTCCCCATCCGTGGAGTATTCCTCTCCGCACGATTGGGCCGGTTGTACCACTTCCCCAAAACCCGAAGAACCCAAGTACCTACTCGTGGTGAATGAGTGATAACCTTAGGTCTTGAAGATTGAAGCAATAGGAACCATACCCAATTTGAGTGAACAATTGCTAACAATCTATCTAATTTAAGGTTTCAACCCAATAATTGTCGAGTAGTCATTTTAAAACCTCGTTTGCATAACTTGCTTGCTCACAACAATTGAAAACAACCAAACAAAAAATTCTCTCCTTTCAAAACACCTAAAACAAAAAAACAAAAAAATCCCTTTAAATTTTGTGTTCAACTTGCTTGCCAAACAACCAAATTGAAACCAAATCAAATCAAACAAACAACCATAACCAAACAAAAAAAACTCTCTTTGCGTTTACACCTTTCATTTGCTTTCTTTCAACCATTTTGTAAGGGAATTTGACAGGATGCCCACTCTAAGGTCCGGAAGACACATCGGGATGTCGGACTACTGCGGCCAAGAAGAGGAGTACGAGACGGGCCACTACGAGCTGCAGCAACCCATGGCTCAACCAGAGGGCCATGTCAACGCCGTCGGGGAGCCGAAATTCAAAATCCTACTCATCAACCCGCTTCACTTAGCGTGGAGCAACTCCTCCAGGGTCTATCTCTTCATCTAGACCCCGAATCTTTTTCGCTTGTGCAATCCTTGACTAAGGGCAAGATGCCCGCCACTCAAGATCCGGTCGAGGGAAATCATGCCCCCTCACCACCTCAATCAGCAGTCAGGCCCCAAATCATCTCTTCTCCTGGGCAACCCTGCCGTGTCTCTACTCACCCCGTTGTGGGGCATTCACACAATTCTGCACCAATTCCTGTTTCCAACCTACCTCCTCCAACCCAACACTTTGCTCCCGTGGCTCAGGAATCCAGCCTCACCCAGGCATTAATGAACAAACTCAACCAGATGGATGAGCGTTTCGAAGAGATGAGGCATCGCCTCGATTCTAAAGCCAACCCCGAAATCTCTGTCCCATCCTTTCCAGTTCTACACCTTCCTCCTTCGAGAGATACCGGTCTTCCAACGTTACAACGGGACCGGTAATCCTTTCAACCATGCGAAAAGCTTTCTCTATGACTCCGCATTACGGAAAAATGACCGCAAAGCCCTTGCCTTCCTATTTCGTCGGTCATTGGATGGATCCGCCCTTGACTGGTTCTATTCTCTTGATTCCATTGAGGCGGCGGATTTCGACATTGTCAAGACAAAGTTTCTACAGAGGTACAAGGATAGGGTGGGGCCGGCCTGCTCAATAACTGACTTAATTGCTGAAAAGATGAGGCCGGATGAGGACTTTGCCAGATTTGCTGATCGGTGGAGGGGAATGGCTGAGAGGCTTGTGGATACCATCTCAGAGGGGGAGCAGGTGAGGATGCTTATTGGGAACACCACGCCTAACCTTCGCAACCTTCTGATCATGCACCGTCCAACAACCATGAGTGAGTTGTGTGATAGCGCCCGCTACCTCCAAGCCCACTTTAAGGATGCATCCATGATCAACCCGTTCGACACCAAGCCCCGTAATACTAGAAAGCCTACACCTGTAGGACCCACCACCGAAGGGGTAGTAAATAATGAAAGCATCAATGCCATGGGTAACCAGGGTGGGTACCGTCAAAGCCAATACCGTAACCCACCACCCAATCAACAATACCGCCCGGCCCCTCAACCGGCTCCTCAGCCACAACAACAACTTGCATACAACCGAGCACCACCGCAGCAACCCACCTACAACCGAGCGCCCCAGCAACCAAATGCCTACAACCGAGCGCCTCAACAACAACATGTCTACAACCGACCACCACCACCACAACAAGCCTACAACCAAGTGCCACCACCAGCCAACCAACCTAGGAGGGGGGGACCCAAGAGAGAGTACTACCCTCAACTGCCATTCCCCCTCACCGATATCTTCAACGCATTGATGGCTGAACAGCAGCTAGAGCTCCCAAAGGAGAGAGAAGGATGGCCAGCAAATGTTGACATGACAAAATACTGTGCTTACCATCGATATCCTGGGCACACGGTGGATGTCTGTTTCCAGTTTAAAGACTACATCCATGACCTTAATGATCGAGGGAACATTGACTGGGCACAGATGGGGGAGTCTATTCAAGCAATGAAGGCACGTCAGAATCAACCACGGCGACAACAAGCACAACAACAGCCCGGCCTGGGCATAGTCCAAGATCCACTACCGGTACATGCACCCGTACAAGCACCGGCACCGGCACCACTGAACCAACGACTCGGCCTCGTCCACTCCGCCATCGAGGAGTCAACCCACCATTCCCAGGGTTGGCAGGTCGAGGATCAAATCACCTCCATGCCCGCCATACCAACCCCACCTACAAACCGCACCATACTCTCCATACCGAGAGCTGCCCCCAGCCCACAAACTATCCAAACACCACTACCCTCATCGACCATTAACCCTCCACGACGTTTAATCATTAGACCGCCACCTGTCCCCCAACCAGCACCCCAACCATCACCCCAACCTAACCCACCAACCACCATTAATCCTCCACGGCGTCTAATCATTAGACCGCCACCAACACCAGAGACATCACCTAATCTACCGATCACCGCCACCCCACGACCCCTCATCATTAGACCATCACCACCAACACCCCAACCATCACCCAACATGCCGGCCTCCACCAATCCACGACCCCTCATCATCCGATCCTCACCACCCCTACCTACCATGGGCTCCTCAACCTACCAACCAACCCTACCATCACCATCATCACCACTTCCCCCTACCACGCTGGCGCCAGTACTTCGTAGCGGGAGGATGGTCCAAAGGGTCTTCCCTCAGGTCGGGATGCAACCACAGGAACAGGCAGAAGAGGAGGTGGTAGAAGACCCGTTCGCCGGCACGCTATATGACCTGTTGAACCACTTGGACAAAATGCCGGCACGGATTCGAATTCTGGAGCTGATAAAGAGGTCGAAGGATCATCAGGACATCTTGCACGAATGCTTGCAGCGGGTCATGGTCAATGAGGACCTCCCGCCAGAGAAGATCATTACTGCCCTGACCCCGAGGAGTGCACCTCCGGCACTCCCCTTTACACAGGAGGCGTTGGCACGGCCAGAGACAAGAGAGTGCGCCTCGCGCGCTGCAGTAGTCCTCCGAGGCGTGGAGATCACATCCTGCTTGATTGACACCGGAGCATCCATAAATGTCATGCCGCCGAAACATTGCAACTTTGCGGCATCTCCGATGAAGAAATCGAGCCTTACGCCGTCACGGTGACCGCATATGACAACTCCCGGAAGCCGGCACGAGGGGTGGTTACATTGAAAGTAGGGCTCGGGCCGTGTGCTGTCACCGCCGAGTTTCATGTTCTAGAATTAGACCCTACATTCAAAGCTATCTTGGGACGCCCGTACCTTGAGGCAATAGGAGCTGTTGCCTCCACTAATCATCAGTGTTTGAAGTTCCCGTACAAGCGCCAGGTGATCAAAGCAACCAACATCCCCATTCTGAATGACGTGGATGTCCCCTCTTCTGCACTTCCAATATCAAAATCTGGCCAGCCGGTGGCTTCAACTACGAGCTACACGAGGTCATGGTATTGACGACGCCTCCAGATTCGGTTGCGTTGCGGATGATGAAAGGGATGGGCTATCAGCCGGGAAAGGGGCTGGGAAAGGAGGCTGAGGGGGTTGTGCACCCCATTGAAGCCGTACGAAGACCAAAGAGACACGGGCTTGGCTATGAGCCCGATTTCACTCCGCGGATGGTCTACGAGGCCAAAAAATGCCATGGGACTCCAAAAATTCTTTATTAAAGGGGAGACCATGATGATGGCCGGGGACAAAGAAGAAGAACCGATCAAGAGGAAGAAGGCACCAGAGCAAGAGGAGGAGGTGGACAACTTTGAGTTCATCTTTAGCTCGGTTGTTCATAGAGGAGGAAGAACCAGTCAAGGGCAAGTCCATCTCTAAACAACTTGTCCACTCGAACCCACCTCCAAACAACATCCCACGTGAACCGTATCCTACGGTCACGTATTTCAAAATCCTCACTCTCTCCCTCTTAGATTCACTTGATGGGCTATCTAGCCCAATTCCCACTTATGGGCCAAAATGGCCACTCGAGGCGATCAATGGGCCTGAGAGCCCATTCAATGCTTCTTACTCCACTGGGCTTCTATGCCCATCCAACAAACTTGGGCCCGCGTGCCCACCAGTCGGGCCCACGTGCCCTTTAGATTCATTTTCCTGCTTTGGGCCCGCGTGCCCACCATTTGGGCCCACGTGCTCCTTAGATCTTTTCACCAGCTTTGGGCCTATCTGCCCATTTCTTGTTATCATCGGGCCCGCGAGCCCATTTTTCTCCCATTTACTTAAGCTTTCGATTTACGCTCGAGCCCCATCGGCTCATTCCCTTTTTGTTATTGAAAATACCCAAAATACCCAAAAAAACGTCCTCTTGCAAACTCGGTTTTCCATCGAGGAGACGTCGCTACTTGTCTCGGAGGGTGCTCCCAACCGGGGACCCCTCTTCTCCAACTCACCGATCGATCTGCTCGATCCTTCACCTTGTTAATACCACCTTTTCAATTCCGTCTTCTTTAGGAGTAGTTAGGATAGGAAAGAAGAAAATTCGAGGTAAACGTGTGCCAGAAAGATATCTCCAACAAATAGCTCAAAAATGCAAGGAATGTGCAAGGCTGCCAAGGTTTTTGGAAAATGCTATCCAGCTTAATGAGATCCAATATGAGGATGAATTCAATGTAGATCATACACTGGGAGTTTACGAGGTCTTATCAGAAAAAGATACTAATTTCGAGGATGGAATTGAGGACTTGGCTGATGCATATACATCTGGACTTAAAAGATTTGAAGAACCATTAGCCACGGTGGATGAACCGACAAAAGAATTGAATCTCGGAACGCCGGAAGATCCCAAGACAATCCTCCTAAGCGCAAACCTCACTCCCACTGAGGAACAGAGTTTGATTAAAATTACGGAAGAATATAAGGACACGTTCGCATGGACATACGAAGACATGCCGGGGTTAGACAACTCGTTAGTTGAACATCGTCTAACTTTGAAACACGGAGTTACCCCGGTCAAGCAAAAATTAAGGAGATTCCACCCTGATGTTGCACTTAAGATGAAAGAAGAGGTCGACAAGTTACATCAAGCAAGATTCATTAAGGTCGTCCTTTATCCGCAATGGGTGGCAAACATAGTCCCTGTCATGAAGAAGGATGGCCGAGTTCGGATCTGTATAGACTTCAGGGACTTGAACCGAGCGTGTCCTAAAGATGACTTTCCTCTACCTCATATTGACGTACTGGTTGATAACACTGCTGGATTCGAGATGTTGTCGTTCATGGATGGCTATTCTGGATATAATCAAATCTGATTGGCCGAAGAGGACCAGGAGAAGACCTCGTTCACCACACCTTGGGGAACCCACGCTATGTCGTCATGCCCTTTGGACTGAAGAATGCCGGTGCTACCTATCAGAGGGCAATGATGGCTATCTTCCATGACATGATGCATACCCTTGTAGAGGTGTACGTGGACGACCTGGTCGTTAAGTCCAAAAGCCGAAAAGATCATCCTGAAGTGTTAAGAAAGGTCTTGCAAAGGGCTAGGGAATATAAATTGAAGATGAACCCAAAGAAATGCACGTTTGGAGTATTCTCAGGAAAAGTGTCGGGGTTCATAGTGAGTAAAAGGGGCTTAGAGATCGGCGCAAACAAGGCCAAGGCAATCATTGGTATGCCGCCTTCGAGAAATATGAAAGAACTTCGAGGATTAATCGAGAGGCTATAGTTTGTCCGCCAGTTTATCTCACAACATTCCCAAAGGTGTAAACCTTTCTATGAGTTAACTAAGGCAGGGGCCGAGTTTAAATGGGATTCAAAGTGCTAGAAAGCATTTGATGGTTTGAAAAGATACCTGGCTAGTTCCCTATGCTTAGACCACCAGTCCCTGGCAAACCTTTAGTTCTATATATCTCGATTTTGGAGAATTCTCTTAGGGCAATCCTTGCACAAGTTGATGAAGAAGGGAAAGAGAGGGCACTAGTCTGGGTAGTTCAGAAGCTTAAACACTATTTCTTAGCTCATGAGGTCAATCTTATTGCCCGCATCAATCCCATCAAATTCCTTCTGGAGAAAACTGTTCTAGCTGAGCGGGTAGGTCGTTGGCAGAGCTTCCTTTCTCGGTTTGATATCACCTATGTCCCCCGAAGGCGATTAAGGGCTATGCCATTGCCGAACATCTAGCCCATCACCCTATACCCCTCTTTGACCCGGTCCAATCGGAGCTCCCGGATGACGAACTAATGTTGATCCGATCTTCCCACCTTTGGACATTATATTTTGACGGGGCTGCGAATTCACACGGTAAGGGAATAGGAATCGTCCTTCTATCACCCGAGGGTGTCACCATTCCACGAGCATTTCAGCTTGACTTCCCGGCAACCAACAATATAGGCGAATATGAAGCCTTGCTGGCCGAGTGGAGGCTGCTCATTTCTATGGTGCCACGGAATTGAGGGTGATAGGTGATAGCCAACTAATCCTCCGCCAAGTCCTAACCAAATACCGAACTTCTCATCCAAACCTCAAACCTTACCAAGAACTCACCTCTTGCTACATCAAACTCTTTTCCAAACTCACTTTTGTCCATGTTCCTCGAGCTCAGAACATCCTTGCTGATGCCCTTGCCTCCTTAGCTTCATCCCTATCAGTCCCGCTAGGTAGACAGGTGCGGACTATTCATGTCCGTAGAAGGTCGATGCCAGCGATTAAGGATGGGCAATTTCTAAAAGTCAAGGAGAGATTTGGTAGAAAGGAATATCTAGAGCAGAAAGAGGAAGTTTCTCTAGTCGAGTTGGAAGAGTTAGATGAGGGTGAGAGGCCTTGGTTTGATGAGATCGCAAGGTATTGTCAAGATCAGACATATCCACCTGGATCAAATGCAAAAGAAAAGAAGGCCATCAGGAGAGTATCCCAGAGGTATACCATCCTAGGAGGGGTGCTCTACAAGAGGAGCCTAAGCGGAATTTTATTGAGATGCGTTGATGAAGAAGAGGCAGAATTGGTGCTTAAGGAAGCACATTCCGGGGTCTGTGGGGGCCATGTCAATGCTCAAGTTCTTGCCAAGAAAACCATCAGGCAGGGGTATTATTGGCCAACCCTAGAAGAGGATTGCTCCATCTTTGTCCGGCACTGTCATTCTTGCCAACTCCATGCCGACAAGATTCATTCTCCCGCATCTTCCCTTCATCCTATTCATGCCCCATGGCCCTTCGCCATGTGGGCTTTCGATATCATTGGCCCTCTAAGTGATCTTAACTCTGAAATCCGTTCCAAATCGTTCATCCCGACGGCAACAGTACTTCACCAAGTGGGCGAAGCGGAAGCGTTCGTGGAGGTCAAGGCATCAACACTGTGCTCCTTCATCAAACGCAACATCATCGCCAGGTTCGGGATACCCAGCGACATCGTCACCGACAACGGACCGCAATTTCTCTCTCAAGATCTGCGTGATCTTTGCAACAGGTACCGCATCGCATTGCATCATTCATCTCCTTATTACCCGCAAGGCAATGGTCAAGCAGAAGCCACCAACAAAACTTTGATTAAAATCATCAAGAAAACACGTAAGTCTAGCAAGTTCGCGGTACTGGCCGGATAAGCTTATAGATGCCCTATGGGCTTATCGTACTGTGTACGGACCCCCACTGGTCAAACCCCGTATGCTCTCGCATATGGGATGGAAGCGGTGGTCCCGTACGAAGTGCTCCTTCCATCACTCCGAGTTCAACTCGATAGGGACATCCTGTCGATGAGAGGCGAGACTCTCTCCTTGCACAACTTGAACTCCTAGATGAAAGAAGGTTGGCCGCTTCCGAGCATGCCCGGACTTATCAGAACCGATTGAAAAGGTTTTATCAAAAGAGGGTGGTAGAGAGAAAGTTCGAAATCGGTGAGATGGTAGTTAAACGTATATTCGTTAAGCCGGGTGGTCCCCGCTCCAAGTTGCAACCTAGCGGGAAGGGCCTTTTGTTATAAGCGAAAAATATCCAGGCAATGCATATGAGCTAACCAATGCCGATGGAGAAAAATTGAACCATCCATGGAACGGCGTTTACCTCAAAAAATATTTTCCTTAGAAAAGAAAATGGAGAATTTCTAGTATGATATCAAGTCATCGATCTAAGGGTGTTAGCTAGAAGTCAAGGGTAGACATCACCTTGCACACACAACACCTCCCGATCCCAGAATCTAGATAGCCCAACACTCAAGAGAGGCAAGGCAGAACCTTGAAGGCGGAAAGGAAACCTTACCCTATTCTCTTCTATTCGGTCCAAGATAGGTGAAGGGGACTAGAGGAGGATAGTATCGAAAATGCCCGCCGCCTTAGTAGGAGGCCGTCTCGTAGGGTGCAAAAGGGTGCCAAAAGATGGGCAATGAACCCCACAGGTTTAAACAAATATGGGCCCTGTTCGAATGAGTACCTGAAAGAATAGAAAATGAAGAAAAAGGCACCAAAAGATGGGCAATGACCCCATAGGTCAAAGACTTGTCTAAGTAAGTGCCACATGTAGAAAAGACCCGAAGAGGCCGAACCCCAACGGGCAATTTGGGCATGAGTAGAGAAACCCTCCTCAACACCCCCAAATCCTATCAAAGACTTCCTTTATTATTCTTCCATCTTAAAACCCCTAGGGTATGGTAGACTGTCCAAACTCAGGGGGAATCCAAACCGATCAAGAGAAGAGGGCAAGAAAGATTCTGGGTAAGGAACCTTATTCACACGTGGTGCTTATTGCTTGAATCTTGATCAACACTCAAAGATCGATGAATGGTGTCAATACTGGCACATTCTCCACAAAAATCCAAAAAAAAGCAAATATTTTTCAAAAAAATCCAAAAAATGAATATTTTCAAAAATAAAAAAATCAAATATTTTCAAAAATCCAAAAAAACAAATATTTTCAAAAAAAAAAATTCAAAAAAAATGAATATTTTCAAAAATTCAAAAAAAATCAAATATTTTCAAAAATTCAAAAAAAAATTGAGAGTTGAATATTTTCTAAAATGCATCATCTAGCTTGGCATAACCTTGATTTTTGCCTTTGCTAGCATTCATGTTTTTCTTTATGTCTTGCATGTTTCATTTCTGCATTGCATATTTACCTTCATTATCAACCCACTAAGAGGGCTCCTCCCTTTGACCTAAGTCAAAGTTGGCCATAATAGGCAAAGGGATGAGTCGTTGTGAAGATCTAATCCTCTTTTATCAAGTGTTTTCAGGGACTTTAAAATAAGAGGAGAAGGTTCTCTCAACGACAGGTAAGTTCTCTTAACTATTTCATTTCGGTCATTTAGGTTATTACACCTTGTTAAGAAGGCTCCTCTCTTTGACCTAAGTCAAGGCAGACAGCAATAGGCAAAGAGATGAGCCATGGTGAAGATTTAATCCCCTTTTATCAAGTGTTTCAGGATGCTAAGATCAAGAAGGGTGTGACTCTCACCATAGAAGGTAAGCCTTCTTAACCCTTATCTTATTCATTTTCAGTCATTTTTGTTCATACTACCTTGTTAATAAGGCTACCCCCCTTGACATATAAGCAAGGCAAGATGACAATAGGCAAGGGGGTAAGCCATAGAGCAGATCTAACCCCTTTATTAAGTATTTCAGGAAAGAAACACGAGTCAAGGAGGGGGAAATCTCGTCAATAGGAATTGTTCATGTAAATGGAAGAATAGACATGGGAAACCCCCATAACTTGCCGACTAGCATATATGTCGCTAGTCGTGTATTATTATCTTATGCATTATTTGTTGAAGACCATGAGCATAGAGAAGACTTGACCCGAGATCCCCTTCATCAAAATCTACGACGGTCAGGTCATCTCTAATGCTCACGGATAAGCCAAAGTTGTGCTGTGAGGGACGATAGTTCCCGAATGGGTATCTTGACCTCATAGACAATCTATATCTTCAACTATTTCTTATACAAGTTTTATTTTATTTTCTTGAGCCCAATATGCATCATGCATTACATTTTGTTTTGTCATTGCATACATCATTTCCTAATCTTTACCTTCTCACCCTCTCGATCATTCTAAATCCCACCGTGTCATTCACCATATTCTCTAGTCCCACTAACCTCTCTAATATCCCACCGTGTCTATTAATCCCACCGTGTTCGGTAACCACTTTTTTCCCTCAAATCTTTCAATTCTTTTCACCACAGAGGCCATTGCAACTTCTTTTGCTACTTATCCCACCGTGGCAGCCATTTCTCCCCGCCAAGGGCCTTCAATTTTGATCAGAACTTGCACCATCATTATCTTCACGGTCTATGCTTAAACATTTCCCTTTCGGAATCTGAGATCATTCCATTCCGAATTGAATCTTGTCTCTTGGAAGACTTAAATGAATCTGAGAGCCTGAATGTGCTCGATTGGTATTCTTTTACTTTTTCAAAACAAATCTCTTTCAAATTTTAGCCCATCACAGTACAGGAACACCGCAAAGATCGGGTTACCGGCTGATGATGAACCTACGAACCCATGTTTCGGGGACTCCCCACCGCGTTGGGGGTTGGCTATTCTTCTCTCGTGCCAATGGCACATCTATTACCAATCGAACATAGGAGGACTTGATGAAACATGGCGGTTAACCAAGAGACTTGAGGAGATTCGTCTTGCCGAATCTGGTCGTTGAGCGTGTCTATATCTACACCTTGATGCCACCTTTTCAGTCCATCGCCATTTCACTCCACTACATCCCACTACGATTCATCTCGCTTCGCTACGCTTTCTCGACGTTTCACTCCGCTCCGCTACATGCCATTCCCTTGCAAAGCCGACATCAAGGCGAGGCAAGCTGTAGACACGCCAAATTGGCTTGATTCGGAGCCCTAGACTCTTATTCCATAGGCGATATCTTCTATTTGACCGTTATCTGATCCGGATTACCTCGTGGAGATGAGCTAAGGACATTGGTGGAGCCCCTTGTAAGTTGAGAATGGACCGAAGATTTCCGGAATAATGCCGTAACCTTCAAGCGAGAGCCGCACGTGAACTGTAAAAACATGAAGCCCGCTCGATGACCGACCTTGAATGGTTCATAATTAAAGGTCTCGGGAGTCCCGCATGTGTTCCGTAACATTCAGGGTTTCCGAGAAGTCATTTCGGTAGGCGTCGGTTGATGACGGCTTTCGTTACGGCTTTTCGATGCGTGGCCGACACGGCTATGCCGGACCACATGTTAGGCCTTTCCGGCCATCACCGGGTCTTTTCAGGTCATCCGGGTCGATTCTAGCCGTATATTTTATCAACCGGGGCTATAAGGCCGGTTCGGGCAATTTTAGGGTTTGGCGGTTGTTACGGCTTTCGATTCACGTTTACCGGGTTAATCTCAGTTTTTTCGATGACTTCGGATTGTCCGATCGTACCGGACTTGTTCGGTCATCATTTCAAGTCATCCCGAGTTGACCCGAGATTTCTCGACCGGAACCGTGCTCTTTCGGATCTTCGCTCCGGGTTTCGGCTTTCCGCGAGAGGGTAAACCGGTAGAAAGCCCCGTACGAACATATCGGGAGTCATGCGGCTGGTTTACCGACTTGAGGAGGTGCGGTTGAAGGCCCTCTTTCCAACGCGACAAACGGGAGCCGAATCGGACATCCGGTTTGCAAGATACGGCTCGCGGAACACGCGCGCAGGAGAGAGAGTGTACCGCGCCCCCGCTCCGCTTGAAAGGGGAGGGCGCGCCCTGCGCGACCTCAACCCGAGGGCGCGCCCTGCGCGCCCTCAACCGGGGCGCGCCTGCGCCCCCGGTCCCTTTGAAAGGCGGGGGCGCGGTCAGTTGCTTTAAATCGGAAATTACCCCGATTAGCACCTTCTAAACTGGGTTTTTGGAAGGTTTCCGGGCGAGGATTTTCACTTATTTGTACCGCGCCCCCGGTTCGGGGGCGCGTTACGTATATCAAGTCGATTTTTAGCAATTTCCGGAAGTTTCCGTCGATTTTTAGCGGTGAGACGCCGAACGCGCCCCCGCCTCCTTTGCAACAGGGGGGCGCGCAGACCGCGCCCCCGGGCGGGGCGCGCCCGCGCGCCCTTGGTTTGAGGGCGCGCCCGCGCGCCCTCCCCTCCTTTGAAACGCCGGGGCGCGGGACACCCAGTTTCTAAATTTTGCACCGGCTCTCTTCCCCTATAAATTGAGGGCCATTCTCAACGAACCAAGGTTGAACCCCGGTGCCTAGCTCGTCCCAAGGTCGTCCAAGCTCTTCTCCAAAGCCATCCCGACGTCCAAAGACGATCCGAAGTCAAGAAACCGATCCCGAGGTGAAGGAGAAGGCTCGATCCGGGTGTTCTTCATCAACCTTCTTCATCGACTTCTGGAGAAAATCCGAGGCTTCTGCTGCAAAAGTCTTCAACATACAAATTGTTCCTCTCTTCGTCCTCTTTCGTCCCCAACTGACGGCACTCCATTCCGACTTGCCGTTTGTTCGTGGCGGTTGCTACACTGAGGGCGCGCATCCAGGTTCTGTTTTTGATATCCGCCCAATTTCATAATTTTTACTGACTTCTACAGGAGGATTTCGGAGAAGTCATAAACATAGGAACTCTTCTTCTATGAGTCCTCCGTCTACTCCAACAAACGGCACTCAATTCCGACATCGGGGTCGTCCGTAACATCCTCTGCACCAAAGTCGCGCCAGAAGGTTGCACAGGTTGATCAAGCTAGCATTGGATTGGAGACTCTTCTTCATCGGCCGGCCGAAGAAGAAGAAGGTTGAACTCACATCCCTTTCTCCCACACTAAGGTACACACGGTCAACTTCTTTCTATTTCCATTACATAAAGCGGAGCCCGCGGCTCCTGGCGACCACACTTTATTTTTATTCATGTTCTAAATTCATATCCTCCTCACTCTCCTCCCACATGACCCGAACCATCTCCGGTGCTCGAGCGACGCCGTGAGATGAAAGTTCGGGGATCAATGTGAGTGTGGGACCGAGGTGAGGAGTCTTTACCGCTTTCCGAGTGTTTTCCGATTCACTCCCCTTTTCTTTCCCCAATTCCATCCATCTTTCACCTTATCTTGAGGTGCCGATCCGGAACCCGTTTTCGGAGTCGACAGCTATCAGATCCTACCTTCACTCCAAATAACCTTCCTATCACATATGAGGATGCTCATCTGCTTTTGCTTTGTAAAACTTTTGTAGGATTTGCAATTTGGCTCCCAAGATAGTCTCATAAGTTGGCTAGACTGGCATTCATTTCACCCAAATCTGATTTTGTATTGCTTCTGTTGCAAAGTAGATGGCGGAATGGCACCCTTCTGGGGAATCCTTATGGATGGAGTTTGCGAAAGCTCCACGTATGTTGTATGTGTGAACTCAATTCCCACCTTATTGCATGTGTTTTGTCCTTTCTAATATTTATTTCATATGCTCTTCTCGCTACTAGACCCCACTACTATCTATACCCGTGGCAAAATGTGACCTGATCTTGGAATTGCATGAGCTAGTATTAGGGTTAGACTAAAGATTGGTGTGTGCACCTTGGTGTATCTGTGTCAAAATCTCTTACTACAAAAAATCACGGGGATGGACTATGATGTTAATGGAAGAACTTCAATTGGACGAAACACATTATATAGGACACTGTTTGTTTATAATATTAGATGTCTTTATCTATATTGAATCCAATATTTAGCAATACTAAGTTTTATATGAATGCTTGTGGTGTCAATGTTTAGATTGATACTCTATTCAACTCGTCTTATTCCCAAATTAATTGTGATTGAATATATGAATTCTCTACATGCATATCCATTTTGTCTCTATTATTTTGATATCTTATAACTGGAGTCTTTTAAGTCTATGTTTAATGTGTTTTAACTGTTATTACTTTTAATGTATTTTAAAAATATATTATTCGCGTATTTTTTATAATATTTTTTTATTTATTTTATTTAAACTAATATTGTCATATATCCATCTTAATATTTTTATTTCATCAATATTTATTTTTAAGGTATTTTTTATTGTCTAACATTTATTATCTTGCACCAGTATAGATTTTATAATTATAAGATAAATTGTTTCTCATTTTTAGAGTGTTTTGCCATCATATAGAATTTTAGCAGGCAATCTTCATTTTGTCTGTTCTATTTTAATCTTATGGTTAATATCTTATTCTTATTATCCATTTATGTTAATAATTAAATTATGTGTAGCTAGATAAAATTATTTCATCTAAACTATGTCTCCCCCCTTCTCCTCTTTATTTTTTATTTAATTTACAATACATATATTTTATCTTAATTTCACTAATTTTGAAATTTCAAGATTAAAAGTGTTTCTCTGAAATTTTAGCTTATTATTAATTATATTTTATGTTTCCTCAATTGAATGTAATATCACATGATATGCCATTTTATTTAATTATATCTATAACTAACAGAAGAGATAAAAACTTATTGCAAATCTTTGATACAAGTCATTTGAAATATAAAAATATCTTATTTATCGTTGATTGTGCAATTATTAGAGAAGTTTTTATCATATATATCTTTTATCATTTGTGTGTACTTAATGAGTATCATCTTTAACTTAACACTAATTATAAGACATTGCTTAAAATTTTATCATAAGACAATTAGAAAGTCAATAAACATTTTACATATTTTTTGTCATACCACAAAATTCCTTCAACAAACTTTTAACGAGAAAAAACATATAACCATGGTTGTAATATTTTCACTATCTCATACTTGTTGTTTCATAAGTCTCTAAAATTTATAACATGACTCTAAGCTTGATCTCTCTATAATTTAAGCAATTATATATTTTTTTCTTAAAATTAGATTTAATGATATTTTTTGTATTCATTCTAACATTTTGTCAAAGATTAACATCTTATTAAATAGTCAACTATTCTAGTTCTAAATATTTTATATATTTTTATGCTTTAAAGAGATGCTATGGGAGTCCAATATCCTATTGATCTTCTTCTTTTCAACATATGTTTAATTCTATACTTTATACTAGCTTTGTTACACCCTGTATGTCACCTATGTTTCTAAATAATTTGTCATTAGAAAGAGTATTAAAATAACTTTTATTTATTTATGTATTGTCACCACCTTTGTTATAATTGATAGATATCTATACCTTACAAGTGAATCATATATGATATGATTTGACATTTCTAGAAATAATTTATTCAATTAGATAGGTAAATCTTCATTACTTACACTTATTAGAAGTGAACATCATAATGAAGTCATTGATTATATACGATAATGATTAAATCATGATAATAAGAACAATCATCTAAAGATATGTGATCTAAATATTTCTAGTCATAAGATCCTAAAGATGGGACATGAAGAATTTGGATTGACTAGTGTGTGATATCTTCTCATGTGATAAGAATGACCAATCTCATTGGTCACCAATGTGAAGACACTGAGATACATATATATGTGCTCATTAGTCGAATGCGTTCACTAAACTAACCGAATTAGAAAATATAAATGGTATCTTTTTAAACTATCAATCAATATTTT
Organism: Cryptocoryne crispatula var. balansae; assembly: GCA_036172225.1. Lineage (NCBI taxonomy): Eukaryota > Viridiplantae > Streptophyta > Magnoliopsida > Alismatales > Araceae > Cryptocoryne > Cryptocoryne crispatula. Next base: position 26,548,091 of record CM069923.1, read on the forward strand.
CTATCATCAAAGTTGCATAGTTGGATCTTTGACCTGAGTCGCCAAAGATGTCTTGTTGAGCAGAACTTGTACTTTGGCCATTGACTTATAGATCACCATTTAGATAGTCTAGGAAAGCGATGGATTGTGTACAAGGGAAAGTTGATAGAGGCAAATGAACGGACAACAAGACATCGTTCACTCTTGGTAAGTGAGAGTGAATATCCTATGAGATAGTATTATAAATCCCTGACTAGAGTAGAGAAGATAATTGGAAAAAGAGTTTTACATTTGATATGATTTCAAGTACAAGATTCTATAGAGTTGGTATACTATGGAGTTGACAGTCGATATCATACTCTTTTCTGACCGAGACATTGAATGGATGAGGGTTTATATCCATGGGTAACTAATGATGGAAAGGCTTAGTGAAGACAAGATTATCCCCATAGCCATTTAGGATCATGGGATGTGACTCTACCCTTCATGATTGGTAGGCCGATTAATTTGTCATCGGATAACATATTTAATTGATTAAATAAAATTATTCTATTTTAATTTGACATCAATCGAATAGGCTATTGGGCCTAGTGAGTCACACACATAAGAACTTATCCATAAGTACAAGGGCAAGAGGGTAATTTATGAAGGTTTTGAATTTTTATAAAAAATTCTAAATTCTCTATAAATACTAATAGTTCTAGTCAAACCCTATCAAGTCAAGAGTGAGAGTCATGTCCCCAGTCTCCTCCCTACCTCCTCTCTATAGAAGGCATCCATGGGTGATCGAGCTCAATTCGGGAAGAGTTTTCGAGCCCGATGCGAAAGGAGAACTTACTATGGATGAAGTTTATGTGGATACTACTACAGACTAGATATTTGAACAATTTAAAGAGTTTAAGAAGTTCTTTTTCTTCCTCTCCAAGGGATTAGATGAATTTCTATCAAGTATATTCAAATCCGTTTTGATTGGTTTTCAGCTTTTGTCATTCGGTTCCGATTGAGACGAGATCAACATGAACCCTTAGGAATCGTCGTTTTTGCTGCACCAAATTTTGTATGTCGATTCCTTACAATATCTGACTTAGTTAAGATTCTAAGATCTTCTATGCCTCTTCCTTATTAATATATAAATATCATTTTTACTTTTTTAAATTCCAAGTATTTTATATACATGCTTAAAATTAACATATTTTTTTGTCTAACAATTGTTTTTATTTCACTTTTCGCAATCTTAGTGTTCCAAAACATCAATATTAGTACATTTAGATAAAAATGTATACTAATATATTTTATATTTTATTCTATTTTGTACTTTCTCATTCCACATCATGTCTTCTTTTTTGATGGACTATGTCATTTAAGACTCTCAAAGTATTTTTTAATTTATCTCTTATTCACATACCATTGACTTGTATATTTGACTTCTATTCATTTATGTTAAAAAGTTCATTCTTAAAAATAACTTATTTCACCTTTTTTTAATTCCCACATTTTATTATGAAAGAATTATTTTTTTAATGTTTTTATTTATTTATTTTTGATATTAATATCTAAAATCAATAATATTTATTGAGTTGTTAAAACTTCATTGATAATAACTTTACTATCTATACGAAGAAAAAGATTAGTATTTCTTATAAGTATAAAATTGATTTTATTTTATTTTGCCTACTTTTAATTATTACTAAATAATTTTATTTTTTAGTAAATAGGTATTTACTAGTATTATATCGTAAGCCATATTAAGATCAAAGACACCTTTTACCTCTTTATCCATATTTGAAACCCACGTGCTCTTTCTCGTATGCTTAACATTTTTTTCACATATCGATTGAGATCTGATTTGATAAATATATTTTCATCATTTAGTATGCTCTATATGAGGTAACCTATATTCTCTTAATTTTTTTAATCCTACTTCTTAGTCCTATTTGTAGATTATAAACTATAATTACATTACTTTTCCTTTTATAATTTTTTTTATTAAAATAATCTTATCTCCTACTATTTTCATTGACATCACAACATCCTTCAATGTTTTATAAACAATGATACCAACCACAGTTTAATTTTCTACTATCTTTTATAGCTTGAATTTTTTTCCCTTTTACACGTCTCTCCTATCCATTATTTTCTTGAATACAAATGATATTATTTTTTATTAACTTCGTACTATCAACAAGTTTTAAAAGTTTTCTCTAAGGAACCTAATATTTTGATTCCCTATTCTAATAATTTATCCTATTTTTTTAATTATTTATTTTTAAATTTGTTCTAAAATTTATGTCATATTTCATTCTATGGACTAACTTCTTTAACTATTTCTGTTGTTGATATGATAATTCTTACTTATTTATTGTTATATTACGATATTTTAGTGGCTTGTATGTGGAAAATACTATTATTCTTGTTGTATTTTCTTTTCATGTTGTGATCCACTTGGTTGCATGTTTATCATATAAGGCACGGATGTTTGTACTGGTTCAATATCAATGGATATATTAAATTTAAAGATACATAAAGATGCTAAAAACTTTTGTTGATAATAAAGTTAGAGTTTGATATAAATATATACTCTACAAGTCAATCATATATGATATGATTCGACATTTATATAAATATATTATTCAATTAATTAGGCAAATCTTTATGACCAACTATTATTAGATGTGTACAACGTAACAAAGTCTTTAATCACATTCAATGATGATTGAATTACGATGAGATCACGATAATGTGATCAATCATCTAGAGATATGTGATCTAAATGTTCTTAGTTATATGATCTTTGATACAGGACATCAAGGATCCAAATATACTAATATATATGATGCCTTCTCATGTGGTGAGAATGACTGATCTTATTAGTCATCAACGTGGAGACACTATGATACACATACAGGTGCTCATTAGTCAAATTAGTTCACTAAACTAACTGAATTAGAAGCCCTGAATAGTATATTACCAAACTGTCAATCAGGATTTTATGTCACCATAGTTGCATGGCTGAATCTTTGACCTAAGTCGCCAAAGATGCTTTGTTGGGTGAAACTTATATTTTAACTATTGACTTATAGATCACCATATAAATAGTCTAGTACAATGATGGACTGGGTACAAGGGAAACTAGATGGAGATAATTGAGTGAGCAACAAAAGATTACACCCGTGTAGGACCCTAAAATAGTCATTGAAACAACCACTCACAGTGAGCCAAATTATGCCTGAGTTAGGCCTATAAGTAGCCTTCCAAATAGGTCTAGGGACCATGGAATGCAATCTTTCAAGAATTTCTCAAGATCTCCCGAGAATCTCCATCTCTTCATGCCTCGGAGAAATGAGATCAATGATCCGAGGTGTGTATATATAATATTCTTTTTTTCCATCATATGTTGATAACTTACCAATACAAATTACCTAAATCGTTTATATTAACTCTTTTATATTACTAATTCAATTAGATGATTTTATGAAATTTACACATGCTAACAATTCTATTGTTGACCCATCTTCTATTATATTTTGTAAATTAAGATTCATATATGTCTATATATGTATATATGATTCAAATTGTAACACAATCTCTTGGTTTTCAAGGAGATCTCTTCTCTAGATGTGGCTTGAGGAAAAGAGGGTAATTTATAAAGGTTTTGGGTTTTTATAAAAAATTCTAAATTCTCTATAAATATCAATGGTTCTAGTCAAACCCTATCAAGTCAATGGTGAGAATCACATCCCTAGCCTCCTCCCTACCCACTCTTTATAGAAGGTGTCCATTAGTGATGGAGCTCAATTTGGGATGAAGTTTATATGGTTACTACTAGAGACTAGATGTTTGAACAATTTGAAGAGTTTAAGAAGTTATTTTTCTTCGTCTCTAAGGTATTAGATGAATACCTATCAAGTATATTCAAATTCGTTTACAATATTTGACTTAGTTAAGATTCTAAGATCTTCTATGTCTCTTCCTTATTAATATATAAATATCAATTTTACTTTTCTTATTTCCAAGTATTTTATATACATGCTTAAAATTAACATCTTTTTTGTCTAACAATTGCCTTTATTTCACATTTCGCAATCTTAGTGTTCCTAAACATCAATATTAGTACATTTAGATAATAATTTTTGCTAATATAATTTATATTTTATTCTTTTTTGTACTTTCTCATTCCACATCATGTCTCCTTTTTTGATGGACTATGTCATTTAAGACTCTCAAAATGTTTTTTTAATTTATCTCTTATTCACATATCATTGACTTGTATATTTGACTTCTATTCATTTATATTAAAAAGTTCATTCTTAAAAATCACTTATTTCACCGATTTTTAATTCCCACATTTTATTGTTTAAGAATTCTTTCTTTTAAATGTGTTTATTTATTTTTTAATATTAATTTATAAAATAAATAATATTTGTTGAGTTGTTAAAACTTCATTGATAATAACTTTACTATCTATGCGAAGAAAATGATTAGTATTTCTTATATGTATAAAATTGATTTGATTTTATTTTGTCTACTTCTAACTATTACTAATTAATGTCATTTTTTAATAAATAGGTATTTATTAGTATCATATCGTAAGCCATATTAAGATCAAAGACACCTTTTACCTCTTTTAACATATTGATTGAGATCTCATATAATAAATATATTTTCATCATTTAGTATACTCTGTAGACATACCAAATTGGCCTAATTCGGAGCCCCATACTCTTATTCCATAGGCGATATCCATTATTTGACCGATTATCTGATCTGGATTACCTCGTGGAGATGAGCTAAGGACATTGGTGGAGCCCCTTGTGAGTTGAGAATAGACCAATGATTTCCGGAATGATGCCGAAACCTTCAAGCGAGAGCCGCGCGTGAACTGTAAAAACAGGAAGCCTGCTCGATGACCGACCTTGAATGGTCCATAATTGAAGGTCTCGGGAGTCTCGTATGTGTTCCGTAACATTCAGGGTTTCCGAGAAGTCATTTCGGTAGGCGTCGGTCAATGACGGCTTTCGTTATGACTTTTTCGATCTGTACTGACACGGCTATCCCGATCCACGCGTTAGGCCTTTCCGGTCATCACCGGGTCTTTTCGGGTCATCCGGGTCGATTCTAGCCAAATATTTTCATCAATCATGGCCATACGTCCGGTTCGGTCAATTTTAAGGTTTCCTGGCTTTTCCGAGTTTCGGTTCACGTTTACCGGGTTAATCTCAGATTTTTCGATGACTTCGGGTTTTTTGATCATACCGAACTTGTTCGGTCATCATTTTAAGTTATCCTGAGTTGTCCCGAGATTTCTCGACCGAAACCGTGCTCTTTCGGATCTTCGCCACGGATTTCGGCTTTCCGCGAGAGGGTAAACTGGTAGAGAGCCTCGTGCGAATGTCTTGGGAGTTATGCTGGCTGGTTTACTGACTTGAGGAGGTGCGGTTGAAGGCCCTCTTTCCAACGCAACAAACGGGAGCCGAATCGGACATCCCGTTTGCAAGTTACGGCTCGCGGAACAGGCGCGCAGGAGAGAGAGTCTACCGCGCCCCCGCTCCCTTTGAAAAGGGAGGGCGCGCCCTGCGCGCCCTCAACCTGGGGGCACGCCCTACGCATCCCCGGTTCCTTTGAAAAGTGGGGGTGCGGTCAGTTTCCAAAAATCAGAAATTGCCCCGATTAGCACCTTCTAAACTGGATTTTTGGAAGGTTTCTGGGGATGATTTTTGATTATTTGTACCGCGCCCCTAGTTCGGGGGCGCATTACGTATGTCAAGTGGAATTTTAGTAATTTCCGGAAGTTTCCGATGAATTTTAGCAGTGAGACGCGTACCGCGCCCCCGGTTTCTTTGAAACTTGGGGGCGCGCAGACCATGCCCCCGAAGTGAGGGCGCGCCCTGCGCGCCCTCAGGTGGAGGGCGCGCCCTGCGCGCCCTTGTCTCCTTTGAAGAGCGGGGGCGCGGTCGGTCCAGTTTCTATATTTTGCACCGGCTTCTTTCCCCTATAAATTGAGGGTCATTCTCAGCGACCCAAGGCTAATCCCCCATGCGTAGCTCATCCTGAGGTCATCCAAGCTCTCTCCCAAGGCCGTCCCGACGTCCAAAGCCGATCCGACGTCGAGAGATCGATCCCGAAGTGAAGGAGAAGGCTCAATCCGGGTGTTCTGCATCAACCAACTTCATCGACTTCTGCAGAATATCTGGGACTCATTCTGCAAAGGTCTTCAACATAGAAGTTGTTCTCTCTTCGTCCTCTTTCATCTCCAACTGACGGCACTCAATTCCGACTTGCCGTTTGTTCGTGGCGATTGCTGCACTGAGGGCGCGCATCCAGGTTCTGTTTTCTATATCCGCCCACTTTCAGAATTTTTACAAACTCCTACAGGAGTATTTCGGAAAAATCATAAACATAGTAACTCTTCCTCTCCGAGTCTTATGTCTACTCCAACAAACGGAACTCGATTCTGACATCGGGGTCGTCCATAGAATTCTCTGCACCAAAGTCGCGCCAAGAGGGTGCAAGGCTACTCGAACCGGCTTGTTTCAACCATCTGGGCTTCAACTCAAGCCGATTCACTTTATAAGTTTCCTCAACCCACTTTATTCAGTTCATTTACTTTTTTAGAACATCTTTTAGTTCATTTTAATCATTTTTACATAATTAAAAAACACAAAAAAGTGGTTAGGGCTCGCCCCAAACCGGTGAGTTATATTCCAATTGCTCCTTTGTTTCATCTCTTCTTCTATAGTTTCTACACTTCCCATAATTCTAATTGGTTTCTTTCACTTGGTTTATTGTTTTAGTTGCACAGGTCTTTCAAGCTAGCATCGGTTGGAGACTCTTCTTCATCAGCCGGCCGAAGAAGAAGAAGGTTGAACTCACATCCCAATCTCCCACGCTAAGGTACACACGGTCAACTTCTTTCTATTTTCATTCCATAAAGCGGAGCCTACGGCTCCTGGCGACCACCTTTTTATTCATGTTCTAAGTTTATCTCCTCCTCACTCTCCTCCCACATGACCCGAACCGTCTCCGGTGCTCGAGCGACGCCGTGAGATGAAAGTTAGGGGATCAATGTGAGTGTGGGATCGAGGGGAGGAGTCTTTACTGCTTTCCGAGTGTTTTCCGATTCACTCCTTTCTCCCATTCTATTCTATCTTTCACCTTCTCTTGAGGTGCCGATCCAGAACCTGTTTCTGGAGTCGACAACTTTTTGACGACCACGGTGGGACAACCAATGTTTTCAACCGTGCTAGCTTGATTGATTCGTGCAACTAGTTGTTTTCCGACTTGGTTCCCGCGTGAACCGGCTTGTCCTTTACCTTTTCCAAGTTCATTTACCTTTAAACTTGCTGTTTACTCTTACTTTAAGATTGTCCCCCATGTGGACTTGAGTTACTTGTCTTTAATTTCAACCCGGTTCCCGCATGAACCACTTTTCTTCTTATAAACCGGTTCCCGCATGAACCACCTTTCTTTTTCAACTCGGTTCCCGCGTGAACCAATTTATTTTCAGATTGGTCCCCATGTGGACCACCTCTTTAAAGCACCTTTAGATTGGCCCCACATGGCCCTCTTTCTATTTTGTCACCTATTACATCGGTTCCCGCGTGAACCACCCCTTTCTTCATTAAAACCGGTTCCCGCGTGATCCAGCCCCTTTTCTAAACCGGTTCCCACGTGAACCAACCCACTTTTAGATCGGTTCCCGCGTGGACCACCCCTTTGCACCATTTTAGATTGGCCCCAAGTGGCCCTCCTTTCATTTTTCAAATCAAACAAACCGGTTCCCGCGTGAACCACCTACTTTTCCAAAACTCGGCTCCCGCGTGAGCCACTTTATTTTCAAATCGGTCCCCACGTGGACCATCCTTTTTCCTTTACTTTAGATTTGTCCCCACTTGGACACTCCAACACAAGCCGGTTCCCGCGCGAACCACCTTTTAGTTGCTAGTTGCTAGTTACTTGTTTACTTTATCATTGTTTGCCTTGATTGCATTCACTTGCTTGATTTATTTAATGTCTTTCATTCATGTTTGCATATTGATTGCTTCTTCTCCTCCTACCCTCCATTTTTCATTTTTGCATTAGCTTTTGCATCGGGTACCGGACTTGTTCCGATCCGTAGGGCATTCGAGGCGGGGCTCTCTCTCCCAACACACCCTCACCCTCCAAACACCTTCTTGGTGGATTCTAACCTCTCTTCTAGGATATTCCTTCCTAGTTGATTTGGTTGTTTCCATCAAGGCCTCCATAAGTCCCCATCCGTGAAGTATTCCTCTCCGCACGATTGGGCCAGTTGTACCACTTTCCTAAAACCCGAAGAACCCAAGTACCTACTCCTGGTGATTGAGTGATAACCTTAGGTCTTGAAGATTGAAGCAACAGGAATCATACCCATTTGAGTGAACAATTGCTAACAATCTATCTAATCTAAGGTTTCAACCTAAAAATTGTCGAGTAGTCATTTTAAAAACCTTGTTTGCATAACTTGCTTGCTCACAACAATTGAAACAACCAAATTTTTTTTTCTTTCAAAACAAAAAAAATCCTTTTAATTTTTGTGTTCAACTTGCTTGCCAAACAACCAAATTGAAACCAAATCAAATCAAACAAACAATCATAACCAAACAAAAAAAATTTTCTTTGCATTTACACTTTTCATTTGCTTTCTTCAACCATTTTGTATGAAAAAATGACAGGATGCCCATGACACTAAGGTCCGGAAGACACATCGGGATGTCGGACTACTACGAGCAAGAAAAGGAGTACGAGACGGGTCACTACGAGCTTCAGCAACCCATGGTCCAACCAGATGGCCATGTTAATGCCGTGATGGAACCTGAGGTCCAAGATCCTGCTCACCGATCCGCCTCACGTAGTATAGAACAAGCTCTCAAGAATCTATCTCTTCACCTTGATCCCGAGACCTTTGCAATCATCCAATCCGCCACTAAGGGCAAGATGCCTGCCAATCAGGATTCGATCGAGGGAAATCAAGCCCCCTCACCACCCCAATCGGCAATCAGGCCCTTGATCATCTCTTCTCCTAGGCAACCTTGTCATATCTCTACTCACCCCGTTGTGGGGCATTCACATAATTCTGCACCAGTTCCTGTTTCCAACCTGCCTCTTCCAACCCATTCACCTAAACACTTTGCTCCGATGGCTCAGGAATCCAGCCTCACCCAGGCCTTCATAGAAAAACTTAACCAGATGGATGAGCGTTTTGAAGAGCTGGGGCACTGCCTCGATTCTAAAGCCACCGAAGAAATTTCTGTCCCATCTTTCCCGGTCCTACATCTCCCTCCTTCTGAAATACCAATCTTTCAACGCTATAATGGGACCGGGAATCCCTTTAACCACCTAAAGAGCTTTCTGTATGACTCCGCATTCTGGAAGAATGACTGCAAAGCACTTGCCTTCCTATTCCGTCGGTCATTGGAAGGATCCGCCCTTGACTGGTTTTATTCTCTTGATTCTGTTAAGGCAGTGGATTTTGATATTGTCAAGGCAAAGTTTCTACAGAGGTATAAGGATAGGGTGGGGCCAGCCTACTCAATAACAGATTTAATTGCTGAGAAGATGAAGCTGGATGAGGACTTTGCCAAGTTTGCTGATCGGTGGAGGGGAATGGCTGAGAGGCTAGTGGACACCATCTCAGAGGGGGAGCAGGTGAGGATGCTCATCAGGAACACCATGCCTAAACTTCGCAACCTCCGGATCATGCACCGCCCAACAACCATGAGTGAGCTATGTGATAGCGCCCGCTACCTCCAAGCCCATTTTAAGGACGCATCCATGATCAACCCATTCGACCCCAAACCTCGTAACACTAGAAAGCCTACACCTGTAGGGCCCACCACCAAAGGGGTAGTCAATAACGAGAGTGTCAATGCCATGGGTAACCAGGGTGGGTATCGCCAAAGCCAATACCGTAACCCACCACCCAACCAACAATACCGCCTAGCTCCTCAACCAGCTCCTCAGCCCCAACAACAACTTGCATACAACCAAGCACCACCACAGCAACCCACCTACAACTGAGCGCCCCAGCAGCAACTTACCTACAACCGAGCGCCTCAACAACAACATGTCTACAACCGACGACAACCACAACAACAAGCCTACAACCAAGTGCCACCACCAGCCAACTGACCTAGGAGGGGGGGACCCAAGAGAGAGTATTATCCTCAACTACCATTCCCCCTCACAGATATTTTCAATGCATTGATGGCTGAACAGCAGCTAGAGCTTCCGAAGGAGAGAGAAGGATGGCCGGCGAATGTTGACATGAGAAAGTACTGCGCCTACCATCGATATCCTGGGCACACGGTGGATGTCTGCTTCCAGTTCAAAGATTACATTCATGACCTCAATGATCAGGGGAACATTGACTAGGGACAGATGAAAGAATCTATTCAAGCAATGAAGGCATGTCAGAATCAACCATGACGAAAGCAAGCACAACACCACCCTGGCCTGGGCATAGTCCACGATCCGCTACCAGTACATGCACCCGTTCAAGCACTGGCACCAGCACCACCAAACCAACGACTCGGCCTCGTCCACTCCGCCATTGAGGAGTCAACCCACCATTCCCAGGGTTGGCAGGTTGAGGATCAAACCGCCTCCATGCCCGTAAGACCAACCCCACCTACAAATCGCACCATACTTTTCATTCCAAGAGCTTCCCCCAGCCCACAAACTACCCAAACACCATTGCCCTCACCAACCATTAACCCTCCATGGCGCCTAATCATTAGACCACCACCAAGATCCCAACCAAAGACCCCAACCATCACCTAATGTCCCAACCACCATTAATCCTCCTCGGCGTCTAATCATTAGACCGCCACCAACACCCCAAACCTCACCTAACCTACCAGCCTCCACCACCCCTCCGCCTCTCCTTATCCTACCGTCACCTAACCTACCAGTCGCCACCACTCCGCGACCCTTAATCGTCCGACCATCACCAACAACACCCCAACTATCACCCAACCTACCAGTCACTGCCACTCCATGACCTCTCATCATTAGACCATCACCCAACATACCGGCCTCCACCAATCCACGACCCCTCATCATCCGATCCTCACCACCCCTATCTACCATGGGCTCCTCAACATACCAACCAACCCTACCATCACCATCATCACCACTCCCCCCTACCATGCGGCGTCGGTACTTCGTAGCGGGAGGATGTTCCAAAGGGTCTTCCCCCAGGCCGAGATGCAACCACAGGAACAAGCAGAAGAGGAGGTGGTAGAAGAACCGTTGCCCGGCTTGGCGTATGACTTTTTGAAACATCTGGACAAAATGCCGGCACGGATTTCAATTATGGAGCTGATAAAAATGTCGAAGAACCATCATGACATTCTACAACAATACTTGCAGCGGGTCATGGTCAATGAGGACCTCCCACCCGAGAAGATCATTATTATCCTAACCTCGAGGAGTGAACATCCGGCACTTACATTTACACAGGAAGAGTTGGCACGGCCAGAGATCAAAAAATATGCCTTGCGTGTTGCAGTGGTCATCCGAGGCGTAGAAATCAAGTCTTGCTTGATTGACACCAGAGCATCTATAAATGTCATGCCGCCAAAAACATTGCAACTTTGCGGCATCTCCGATGAAGAAATCGAGCCTTCTGCCATCACGATGACAGCCTATGACAACTCCCGGAAGCCAGCATGAGGGGTGGTTATGTTGGAAGTAGGGCTCGGGCCGTGTGCTGTCACCGCCGAGTTTCATGTTCTAGAACTGGACCCTACATTTAAAGCTATTTTGGGACGCCCATATCTAAAGGCAATAGGAGCTGCTACCTCCACTAATCATCAATGTTTGAAGTTCCCATACAAGGGCCAGGTGATTAAAGTAACCAACATCCCCATTTTAAATGACGTGGATGACCCCTCTTCTGCACTGCCAGTATCAGAATTTTTCCAGCCGTTGGTTTCAACTACAGAGCTGCCTGAGGTCATGATGATAACGACGCCTCCAGATACAGTTGCATGGCGGATAATGAAAGGGATGGGCTATCAACCAGGAAAGGGGTTGGGAAAGGAGCTACAGGGGGTTGTACACTCCATTAAAGTCGTACAAAGACCAAAGAGGCACGAGCTTGGCTATGAGCCCAGTTTCACTCCGAGGATGGTCTACCGGCCAAAAAATGGCATGGGACTCCAAAAATTCTTCATCAAAGGGGAGACCATGATGATGGCCGGGGACAAAGAAGAAGAACCAACTAAGAGGAGGAAGGCACCAGAGCAAGAGGAGGAAGTGGACAACCTGAGTTCATCTTTGGCTCGGTTGTTCATAGAGGAGGAAGAACCAGTCGAGGGCAAGTCCATCTCTAAACAACTTGTCCACTCAAACCCACCTCCAATCAACATTCCGCGTGAGCCGTATCCTACGGTCACGTATTTCAAAATCCTCACGCTCTCCCTCCTAAATTCACTTGATGGGCTATCTAGCCCAATTCCTACTTCTGGGCCAAAATGGCCACCTGAACTGATCACTGGGCTTGAGAGCCCATTCAAATCTTCTTACTCCACTAGGCTTCTATGCCCATTCCAATACAACAACCTTGGGCCCGCGTGCCCACCAATCGGGCCCGCGTGCCCTTTAAATTTCTTTTCTAGTTTTGGGCCCACGTGCCCACCACTTGGGCCCACGTGTCCCTTAGATCTTTTCCCTAGCTCTGGGTCTATCTGCCCATGTTTTGTCATTGTCGGGCCCGTGAGCCCATTTTTCTCCCATTTGCTTAAGCTTTCTACTTCTGCTCAAGCCCCACCGACTCATTTTCTTTCCGTTATTGAAAACACCCAAAAAAAAACGTCTTCTCACAAACTCAGTTTTCCATTGAGGAGACGTCTCTTCTTATCTCAGAGGGTGCTCCCAACCAGGGACCCCTTTTCTCCAACTCACTGATCGATCTGCTCGATCCTTCACCCATTGTAGATACCACCTTTCCAATTCCATCTTCTTTAGGAGTAGTTAGGTTAAGAAAAAAGAATAAAATTCGAGGTAAACGTGTTCCACAGAGATATCTTCATCAATTAGCTCAAAAATGCAAGGAATGTGCGAGGCTGCCAAGTTTTTTGGAAAATGCTATCCAGCTTGACGAAATCCATTATGAGGATGAATTCAATGTTTATCATACAATGAGAGTTTACGAGGTGTTATCAGAAAAGGATCCTGATTTCGAGGATGAAATTGAGGACTTGGCTGATGCATATGCATATGGACTTAAAAGGTTTGAAGAACCATTAGCCACGGTGGATGAACCGACAAAAAGAATTGAATCTCGGAACACCGGAAGATCCCAAGACAGTTCTCCTAAGTGCAAACCTCACTCCCACTGAGGAACAAAGCTTAATTAAAATTTTGGAAGAATATAAAGACACGTTCGCATGGACATACAAAGACATGCCGGGGTTAGACAACTCGTTAGTTGAACATCGTCTGACTTTAAAATTTGGAGCTACCCCGGTCAAACAAAAATTAAGGAGATTCCACCCTGATGTTGCACTTAAGATGAAAGAAGAGGTCGACAAGTTACATCAAGCAAGATTCATTAAGGTTGTCCTCTATCCGCAATGGGTGGCAAATATGGTCGAGTTCGGATGTGTATAGACTTCAGGGACTTGAATCGAGTGTGTCCTAAAGATGACTTTCCTCTAACTCATATTGATGTACTAGTTGATAACACTGCTGGATTTGAGATGCTATCATTCATGGATGGCTATTCTGGTTATAATCAAATCCGGTTGGCCGAAGAGAACCAGGAGAAGACCTCGTTCACCACACCTTGAGGAACTTACTGCTATGTCGTCATGCCCTTTGGACTAAAAAATGCTAGTGCTACCTATCAGAGAGCAATGATGGCTATCTTTCACAACATGATGCATACCCTTGTAGAGGTGTACGTGGACGACCTGGTCGTTAAGTCCAAAAGCCGAGAAGATCATCCTGAAGTGTTAAGAAAGGTCATGCAAAGGGCTAGGAAATATAAATTGAAAATGAACCCAAAGAAATGCACGTTTGGAGTATCTTCAAGAAAATTGTTGGGGTTCATAGTGAGCAAAAGGGGCATAGAGAACGACCCAAACAAGGCCAAAGCAATCATTGGTATGCCTCCTCCGAGAAATATGAAAAAACTTCGAGGATTAATCGGGAGGCTACAGTTTGTCTGCCGGTTCATCTCACAACACTCCCAAAGGTATAAACCTTTCTATGAGTTGACCAAGGCGGGTGCCAAGTTCAAATGGGATTCGAAGTGCTAGGATGGATTCGATGATTTGAAAAGATACCTAGCTAGTCCCCCTGTGCTTAGACCACCAGTCTCTGGCAAGCCCTTAGTTCTGTATATCTCGGTTTTGGAGAATTCTCTTGGGGCAGTCCTTGCACAAGGTGGATGAAGAAGGGAAAGAGAGGACAACTTACTACTTGTCAAAGATCTTTGATCCATGTGAGCAGAAGTATACTGTAGTGGAGAAGACCTGTGCTGCACTAGTCTGGGTAGTTCAGAAGCTTAAACACTATTTCTTAGCTCATGAGATCAATTTTATTGCCCGCATCAATCCCATCAAATTTCTTCTGGAGAAAACTGTTCTAACTGATCGGTTAGGTCGTTGGAAGAGCTTCCTTTCCCAGTTTGATATCACCTTTGTCCCCTAGAAGGTGATTAAGGGCTATGACATTGCCGAACATCTAGCCCATCACCCTATACCCCTCTTTGACCCGGTCCAGTCGGAGCTCCCGGATGATGAACTAATGTTGATCCGATCTTCCCATCTTTGGACATTATATTTTGATGGGGCTCTGAATTCACATGGTAAGGGAATAGGAATCGTCCTTCTATCACCTGAGGGTGTCACCATTCCACAGGCATTTCAGCTTGACTTCTGAGCAACCAACAATATAGCTGAATATAAAGCCTTGCTGGCTGGGCTGGAGGCCGCTCATTTCTATGGTGCCACGGAATTGAGGGTGATAGGTGATAGCCAACTAATCCTTCGCCAAGTCCTAACCAAATACCGAACTTCTCATTCAAACCTCAAACCTTACCAAGAACTCACCTCTTGCTACATCAAACTCTTTTCCAAACTCACTTTTGTCCATGTTCCTCGAGCTTAGAACATCCTTGATGATGCCCTAGCCTCCTTAGCTTCATCTCTATCAGTCCCGCTAGGTAGACAGGTGCGGACTATCCATGTCCGTAGAAGGTCGATACCGGCGATTAAGGATGGTCGATTTCTGAAGGTAAAGGAGAGATTTGGCAGAAGGGAACATCTAGAGCAGAAAGAAGAGATTTCTCTAGTCGAGTTGGAAGAGTTAGATGAGGGTGAGAGGCCTTGGTTTGATGAGATCGCAAGGTATTGTCAAGATCAGACATATCCACCTGGATCAAATGCAAAATAAAAGAAGGCCATCGGGAGAGTATCCTAGAGGTATACCATCCTAGGAGGGGTGCTCTACAAGAGGAGCTTGAGTGGAATTTTGCTTAGATGCGTTGATGAATAAGAGGTAGAATTGGTGCTTAAGGAAGCACATTCCGGGGTCTGTGGGGGGCATGTCAATGCTCAAGCTCTTGCCAAGAAAATCATCAGGCACGGGTATTATTGGCCAACCCTAGAAGAGG
The DNA here is from genome assembly GCA_036172225.1 of Cryptocoryne crispatula var. balansae. Lineage (NCBI taxonomy): Eukaryota > Viridiplantae > Streptophyta > Magnoliopsida > Alismatales > Araceae > Cryptocoryne > Cryptocoryne crispatula. The sequence goes on from CM069923.1 coordinate 26,563,710, forward strand.
ATTGCTCTATATTTGTCTGGCACTGTCATTCTTGCCAACTCCATGCCGACAAGATCCATTCTCCCGCATCTTCCCTTCATCCGATTCATGCCCCATGGCCCTTCGCCATGTGGGCTTTCGATATCATTGGCCCTCTAAGTGATCTTAACTCTGAAATCCATTCCAAATCGTTCATCCTGACGGCAACAGAGTACTTCACCAAGTGGGCAGAAGCGGAAGCATTCGTGGAGATCAAGGCATTAACACTGTGCTCCTTCATCAAACACAACATCATCGCCAGGTTCGGGATACCCAGCGACATCATCCCCGACAATGGACAACAATTTATCTCTCAAGATCTGTGTGATCTCTGCAACAGGTACCGCATTGCATTGCATCATTCATCTCCTTATTACCCGCAAGGCAATGGTCAAGCAGAAGCCACCAATAAAACCTTGATTAAAATCATTAAGAAAACCTGTAAGTCTAGCAAGTTCGCAGACTGGCCAGATAAACTTGTAGATGCCCTATGCGCTTATCGTACTTCTGTACGGACCCCCACTAGTCAAACCCCATATGCTCTCGCATATGGGATGGAAGCAGTGGTCCCGTATGAAGTACTCCTTCCATCACTCCGAGTTCAACTCGATAGGGACATCCTTGTCGATGAGAGATGAGAATCTCTCCCTGCACAACTTGAACTCCTAGATGAAAGAAGGTTGGCCGCCTCTGAGCATGCCCGGACTTATCAGAACAGATTGAAATGGTTTTATCAAAAGAGGGTGGTAGAGAGAAAGTTCGAAATCGGTGAGAAGGTAGTCAAACACATATTCGTTAAGCCGGGTGGTCCCCGCTCCAAGTTGCAACCTAACTGAGAAGGGCCTTTTGTTATAATTGAAAAATATCCAGGTAATGCATATGAGCTAACCAATGCCGATGGAGAAAAATTGAACCATCCATGGAACAACGTCTACCTCAAAAATTATTTTCCTTAGAGAAGAAAATGGAGAATTTATAGTATGATATTAAGTCATCGATCCAAGGGTGTTAGCTAGAAGTCAAGGGTAGACATCACCCGGCACACACAACACCTCCCGATCCCAGAATCCAGATAGCCCAACACTCGAGAAAGGCAAGGCAGAACTCTGAAAGCGGAAAGGAAACCTTACCCTATTCTCTTTTATTTGGTCCAAGATAGGTGAAGGGGACTAGAGGAGGATAGTATCGAAAATGCCCGCCGCCTTAGTAGGAGGCCATCTCATAGGGTGCAAAAGGGTACCAAAAGATGGGCAATGAACCCCACAGGTTTAAACAAATATGGGCCTGTCTGAATGAGTACTCGGAAGAGTAGAAAATGAAGAAAAGGCACCAAAAGATGGGCAATGACCCCACAGGTCAAAGACTTGTCTAAGTAAGTGCCACATGTAGAAAAAAAACCCGAAGAGGCCGAACCCCAACGAGCAATTTGGGCATGAGTAGAGAAACCCTCCTCAACACCCCAAATCCTATCAAAGACTTCCTTTATTATTCTTCCATCTTAAAACCCTATGGTAGGGTAAACTATCCAAACTTAGGGGGAATCCAAACCGGTCAAGAGAAGAGGGCAAGAAAGATTCTGGGTAGGGAACCTTATTTTCATATGGTGTTTATCACTTGAATCTTGATTGACACTCAAAGATCGATGAATTGTCTCAATACCGACACATTCTCCACAAAATCCAAAAAAATAAGTATTTTCAAAAATTCAAAAAAAGTTGAATATTTTCAAAAATTTTAAAAAATTGAATATTTTCAAAAATCCAAAAAAAATTTGAATATTTTCAAAAATCTAAAAAATAGTTGAATGTTAAAAAAAATTGAATGTTTTCTAGGAAATCAAAAAAATGCATCGTTTAGCTTGGCATAACCTTGATTTTTGCCTTTGCTAGCATTCATATTTATCTTTATGTCTTGCATGTTTCATTTTTGCATTGCATATTTACCTTGATTACCACCCAATTAAGAGGGCTCCTCCCTTTGACCTAAGTCAAAGATGGCCATAATAGGCAAAGGGATGAGTCGTTGTGAAGATCTGATCCTCTTTTATCAAGTGTTTTCAGGAACTTTAAAGTAAGAGAGGAAGATTCTATCAACGACAGGTAAGTTCTCTTAACCATTTCATTTTGGTCATTTAGGTTATTTTTACACCTTGTTAAGAAGGCTCCTCTCTTTGACCTAAGTCAAGGCAGATAGAAATAGGCAAAGAGATAAGCCATGGTGAAGATTTAATCCCCTTCATTAAGTGTTTCAGGATTCTAAGATCAAGAAGGGAGTGACTCTCACCATAGCAAGTAAGCTTTCTTAACCCTGATCTTATTCATTTTCAGTCATATCGTTCATATCACCTTGTTAATAAGGCTACCCCCCTTGACATGTAAGCAAGGCAAGATGACAATAGGCAAGGGGGTCAGCCATGGAGTAGATCTAACCCTTTTATTGAGTTTTTCAGAAAAGAAACACGAGTTAAGGAGGGGTGAGAATCTCGCCAACAGGTATGTCTCTTAACCCTACATCTATTATTTACTTTTATTATTTGCCATCCCTTAGAAGGCTTCGCCCCTTGACAAACTTGCAAGGGGCCAAGCCGGAATGTGAAACTGACTATCCTTTCGAGAAATGTCAAGCAGATCAAACAACACTGAAGCAAGAAGTGCTATATTAAGGAAGAAAAGTAGCTACAACACCAGAAGAAGATTAAGCCTGCTACAGATATCAGCGTCTGTTGCCACCAACTCCAGGAGAACAACCACGTGGAGAAGGCATGAAAACCATGTCCACAAATACCGCCGCAACCGCCTCGTTCCGGCGATGCTCTGAAGGAGTGGCCAAGAAAATGCTCACGGAAACGAAAGAATCGACATGGGAAACCCCCATTACTTGCTGGCTAACCTATATGTCGTTAGTCGTGTATTAATACCCTATGCATTATTTGTTGAAGACCATGAGTGTGGAGAAGACTTGACCCGAGATCCCCTTCATCAAAATCTACGACGGTCGGGTTATCTCCGATGCTCACGGATAAGCCCAAAGTTGTGCTGTGAGGGACGATGGTTCCCGAATGGGTATCTTGATCTCATAGACAATCTATATCTTCAACTATTTGTTATACAAGTTTTGTTTTGTTTTCTTGAGCCCAACATGCATCATGTAGCATTAGTTACATTATATTTTGTTTTGTCAACGCATACATCCCTTCATAATCTTCACCTTCTCACGTTAATCTCTAAATATTGTATCTTAATTCCAATCATTCGAATCCCACCGTGTTTTCTAATCCCACCGTGTTCTCTAGTATCACCGACCTTTCTAATATCCCACCGTGTCTATGAATCGCACCACGTTCGGTAGTCACCATGTGCCTCCAATTATTTCATTTCTATCACCACTATGGCCATTACAATAACTTTCTGGCTATTCATCCCACCATGGCAGTGAATTCATCCCGCCAAGGGCCTCCTATTCGATTTGAACTTGCACCATCACTATCTTCACAGTCTGTGCTTCAACATTTGCCTTTCAGAATTTGAGATCATTCCATTCCGAATTGAATCTTGTCTCTTGAAAGACTTAAATGAATCTAAGAGCCTGAATGTGCTCGATTGGTATTCTTTTACTTTTTCAAAAAAAATCTTTTTTAAAATTTTAGCCCATCACAGTACAGGAACACCGCAAAGATCGGGTTATCGGCTGATGATGAACCTACGAAACTATGTTTCGGGGACTCCCCACCGCGTTGGAGGTTGGCTATTCTTCTCTCGTGCCAATGGCACATCTTTTACCAATCGAACATAAGAAGACTTGATGAAACATGGCGGTTAACCATGAGACTTGAGGAGATTCATCTTGCCGAATTTGGTCGTTGAGCGTGTCTATATCTACACCTTGATGCCACCTTTTCAGTCCATCACCATTTTGCTCCACTACATTCCACTACGATCCATCTTGCTTTGCTACGCTTTCTCTATGTTTCACTCCGCTTCGCCACATGTCATTCCCTTGCAAAGCCGACATCAAGGTAAGGCAAGCTGTAGACACGCCAAATTGGCCTAATTCGGAGCCCCAGACTCTTATTCCATAGGTGATATCCATTATTTGACCGATTATCTGATCTGGATTACCTTGTGGAGATGAGCTAAGGACATTGGTGGAGCCCCTTGTGAGTTGAGAATGGACCAATGATTTCCGGAATGATGACGAAACCTTCAAGCGAGAGCCGCGCGTAAGCGTAAAATCACGAAGCTGCTCGATGACCAACCTTGAATGGTCCATAATTGAAGGTCTCGGGAGTCTCGCATGTGTTCCGTAACATTCAGGGTTTCTGAGAAGTCATTTCGGTAGGTGTCGGTCAATGACGGCTTTCGTTATGGCTTTTTCGATCTGTACTGACACGGCTATCCCGGACCACACGTTAGGCCTTTCCAGTCATCACCGGGTCTTTTTGGGTCATCTGGGTCGATTCTAGCCAAATATTTTCATCAATCATGGCCATACGTTCGGTTTGGTCAATTTTAGGGTTTCCCAGTTTTTCCGAGTTTCGGTTCACGTTTACCGGGTTAATCTCAGATTTTTCGATGACTTTGGGTTTTCTGATCATACCGGACTTGTTCGGTCATCATTTTAAGTTATCCCGAGTTGTCCCAAGATTTCTCGACCGGAACCGTGCTCCTTCGGATCTTCGCCACGGGTTTTGGCTTTCCGCGAGAGGGTAAACCGGTAGAAAGCCCCGTGCGAACATCTCGGGAGTCATGCCAGCTGTTTTACCGACTTGAGGAGGTGCAGTTGAAGCTCCTCTTTCCAACGCAACAAACGGGAGCCGAATCGGACATCCCGTTTGCAAGTTACGGCTCGCGGAACATGCGCGCAGAAGAGAGAGTCTACCGTGCCCCCGCTCCCTTTGAAAAGGGAGGGCGCGCCCTGCGCACCCTCAACCTGAGGGGCCCTGCGCGCCCCCGGTTCCTTTGAAACGCGGGGGCCCGGTCAGTTTCCGAAAATCATAAATTGCCCCGATTAGCACCTTCTAAACCGGATTTTTGGAAGGTTTCCGGAGATGATTTTCGATTATTTGTACCGTGCCCCCGGTTCGAGGGCGCGTTACATATGTCAAGTCGAATTTTAGCAATTTACAAAAGTTTCCGACAAATTTTAGCAGTGAGATGCGTACTGCGCCCCCGGTTTCTTTGCGCAGACAGCGCCCCCAAAGTGAGGGCGTGCCCTTGTCTCCTTTGAAGAGCTGGGGCGCGGTCGGTCTAGTTTCCATATTTTGCACCGGCTTCCTTCCCCTATAAATTGAGGGCCATCCTAAAAAACCCAAGGCTAATACTCCATGCCTAGATCATCCTGAGGTCTTCCAAGCTCTCTCCCCAGGCCGTCCCGACGTCCAAAGCCGATCCGACGTCGAGAGATCGATCCTGTAGTGAAGGAGAAGGCTCAGTCCGGGTGTTCTGCATCAACCTACTTCATCGACTTCCGCAGAAAATATGGGACTCATTCTGCTAAAGTTTTCAACATATAAGTTGTTCCTCTATTCGTCCTCTTTCATCTCCAACTAACGGCACTCAATTCTGACTTTCCGTTTGTTCGTGGAGATTGCTGCACTGAGGGCGCACATCCAGGTTCTGTTTTCTATATCCGCCCACTTTCAGAATTTTTACAAACTTCTACAGGAGGATTTCAGAGAAATAATAAACATAGGAACTCTTCCTCTCCGAGTCTTATGTCTACTCCAACAAACGGCACTCGATTCTGACATTGGGGTCATCCATAACATTCTCTGCACCAAAGTCATGCCAGGAGGGTGCAAGGCTACCCGAACCGGCTTGTTTCAACCATCTCGGCTTCAACTCAAGCCGATTCACTTTATAAGCTTCCTCAACCCACTTTATTCAGTTCATTTACTGTTTTAGAACATATTTTAGTTCATTTTCATCATTTTTACATAATTAAAAAACACAAAAAAGGGGTTAGGGCTCGCCCCAAACCGGTGAGTTCTATTCCAATTGCTCCTTTGTTTTATCTCTTCTTCTATAGTTTCTACACTTCCCATAGTTCTAATCGGTTTCTTTCACTTGGTTTGTTGTTCTAGTTGCACAGGTCTATCAAGCTAGCATCGGTTGGAGACTCTTCTTCATCGGTCGGCCGAAGAAGAAGAATGTTGAACTCACATCCCAATCTCCCACGCTAAGGTACACACGGTCAACTTCTTTCTATTTTCATTCCATAAAGCGGAGCCTGCGGCTCCTGGAGACCACCTTTTTATTCATGTTCTAAGTTTATCTCCTCCTCACTCTCCTCCCACATGACCCGAACCGTCTCCGGTGCTCGAGCGACGCCGTGAGATGAATGTTCGGGAATCAATGTGAGTGTGGGATCGAGGTGAGGAGTCTTTACTGCTTTCTGAGTGTTTTCCGATTCACTCCTTTCCCCCATTCTATTCTATCTTTCACCTTCTCTTGAGGTGCCGATCCGGAACCCGTTTCTGGAGTCGACATACTCTATATAAGGTAACCTATATTCTCCTAATTTTTTAAACCTACTTTTTAGTCCAATTTGTAGATTATAAACTATAATTTCATTAATTATCTTTTTATAATTCATTTTATTAGAATAATCTTATCTCCTAATATTTTCATTGGCATCACAACATCTTTCAATCTTTTATAAACAATGATACCTACCACATATTTAATTTCTTTCTATTTTTTATAGCTTGACTTTTTTTCCCATTTACACGTCTTGCCTATGTAGTTATTTTCTTGAATCCAAATGATATTATGTTTCCGTAACTTCATACTATCAACAAGTTTTATAAGTTTTCTCTAAGAAACTTAATATTTTGATTACCTATTCCAATCATTGATCCTATATTTTTTAATTATTTATTTTTAAATTTATTCTAAAATTTATGTCTTATTTCACACTATGGACTAACTTCTTTAACTATTTCGATTCTTGATATGATAACTCTTACTTATTTACTGTTATATTACAATATTTTTGTGGCTTGTATGCAGAAAATACTATTATTCCTGGTGTATTTTCTTTTCATGTTGTGATCCACTTTGTTACATGTTTATCAAATAAGGCAGGGTTGTTCGTACTGGTTCAATATCAATGGATATATCAAATTTAAAGATTCATAAAGAAGCTAAAAAATATGTTGGTAATAAATTTAGAGTTTGATATAAATGTATACCCTGCAAATCAATCATATATGATATGATTCGACATTTATATAAATATCTTATTTAATTAATTAGGCAAATCTTTATGACCAACTATTATTAGATGTGTACAACATAATAAAGTCCTTGATCACATTCAATGATGATTGAATTACGATGAGATCACGATAATGTGATCAATCATCTAGAGATATGTGATCTTTGAGACAGGACATCAAGGATCCAAATATACTAATATATATGATGCCTTCTCATGTGGTGAGAATGACTGATCTTATTAGTCATCACTCATCAGCATGAAGACACTATGATACACATACAGGTGCTCATTAGTCAAATTAGTTCACTAAACTGACTGAATTAGAAGCCCTGAATGGTATATTACCAAACTGTCAATCAGGATTTTATGTCATCACAGTTGCATGGCTAGATCTTTGACCAAAGTTACCAAAGATGCTTTGTTGGGCAAAACTTGTATTTTGACTATTGACTTATAGATTACCATATAAATAGTCTGGTACAATTATGGATTGGGTACAAGGGAAACTAGATGGAGATAATTGAGTGAACAACAAAAGATTGCCCACTCTCAGTAAGTGAGAGTGAATTCCTTATGAGATAGTACTACAAATTGCTGGACAAGATAAAGAGGATAATTGAAAATAGAGTTTTCCAGTTGATCAGATTTCGAGTATAGGATTTTATAGAGTTGATATGCAAAGAACTTGATAGTTGATGATATACTCCTTTGCAACCGAGATATTGAATGGATGAGGGTTTATATCCGTAAGGTAATTGATGATTGAAAGGCTTAATAAAAATAAAATTATCCCTATAGTCGTTTAAATCATGGGATGTGACTTCTACCATTCATGATCAGTAGGCCGATTAATCAGTTATCAAATAACAATTTAATTTAATTGAATATAATTATTCTATTTTAATTATGTATCAACCAAATAGGCTATTGGGCCTAGTAGGTCACACACATAAAGACTTATCATAAGTACATGGGCAATGGCATCATTTAAAAAAATTTTGGGTTTCTACAAAAAATTTTAAATTCTTCATAAATACTAATGGTTACAGCCAAACCCTATCAAGCCAAAAATGAGAGCCACGTCCTCATCCTCCCCTCTACCACCTCTCTCTAAACGACATTCATGATTGATGGAGCTCTATTTGAGAAGGTTCTCAAGCCTAGTGCGAAGGAAGAATCTATTATGAATGAAGTTTGTGTGGATATTATTGACTGAACATTTGAATATTTTGAAGAGCTTAAGGAGTTCTTTCTTTTTCTCTCCAAGCGATTATATGAATCCATGTTAGGTATATTCGAACCTTTTTTGATCGATTTTTAGTTTTTTTTGTATGGTTCCAATTGAGACAAGATCAACATAAACCTATAGGAATTGTCGCTTCCACTGTGCTAAATTTTACAAGTCGATTCCTTATAGAGTTGAATATTCAATTCCTTAAGGACATTTTGCAGACTAATGTAGCTTATTTATTTCTACATATATATATGCAATATATGGCAAGCTAATAGAGAACAAAATTATGATAGTCTATATAAAAGCTAACCACAAAGAAGATCCAATTTTCAAGCTAGTTGGCCATTTAATGAGATATAAATGTGTGATGAAGAGAACAAGATTTAATGAATACATATCTTAAATCAGATTGACGGTGTTGAATCTTTTTGTAGTGAGCACAGTGATGCCCATATTAATGGGGCAACTCTTGAATGAAACATCATAACATAGTTCAGATTGTAACACCTACTATGTAATGTCACTGTGAATACAGATCTTTAATTTAGATGTGATGGTTATTATGGTTGATTAGTTCATATTCTTTAAATTTCTTTTGGTAAGAATAATCATTTTATATTATTTGATTGTGAATGGTGGGATACATATTCACACACACAAAGCAAAGATAAGGGTTTTGAAATTAATGAGTATAGATTTCGTCATCAAAATGCGCAAAGAAAGTTGGGGTCTGATGAACATTTCTCGGTTGTACGTGAAACAATATTTTATGTTGTAAACAATTGTGGTAAATGATGGGTCATACTAGTAAATTTTTATCTAAAAGTATCAGAAGATGAATGTAATGATCAAGTAGAATCATATCAAGAGCAACTTATTCATTTTTCGATAACATTTGGTTTAAATAATGAAGATGTACAACCTCAATATGAACAACTAATATAAGTATAAATTTAAAATATATAATTATTTACATTTTGTACCGTGATTTTGTAATTATAAATTTGTAGTACAATAGATAAAAATATTTAATAAGGGTTAATGTGCATCTCTACCTCATACAATTATGCTCATGATGACACACGTGGATCCTCTTGTTAGTCAGGTGGTTCCCAATCTCAATTAGAAGCTTCTTAGCTATGTGCTTCTCAACTTAGTCCTTCTCCGCCATCCATTCCTTCTTCGTCTTAAGGTCCAAATACAGAAGTATTTCCACTTGAACCTCTGGCTTCGATCAATGCATTTATTGTTGCCAAAAGTATATAATTTAATAATATTTTATTACTATTTTAGATATTATTATTGATTGTTGTTCTCTTTATATTTAATTAACTTTTGGTGGAACATGTGAGAGGTTCTTTTAAAACATAAATTATGAGAAAAGTGTAGATAGAGGTTGTTCACTTTACCTTTGAATATTCTACTTCTATAGATGTAAATGTTGTGCGACATAAAGAAAAAAAATGTAAAGAAAGTGAATAAATTATTTAAAAAAGAAGATAATAATATATTTGGTTTATATTCTTTATCTATTAAACCTTGTTTGTACTCCTGACCGTAGTATTTTATAGGATGATTACTAAAGTAGACATCTAGGATTGTACCTCCACATTGTAACATAGATTAGTGGCATCAAAGATAATAATATTATTTTTTAACTTATCTATTGATCAAAATTAAAACAGTATCATCTTTTTATTGGATCTTACTTAAAGAAGTAATGGTAATAGATCTCTTTTATCTATGCTCTGTAAAAGAAGAAAGACAAACATTCATCATTTACACCTTTATTTTATATGTTTATATTTGATATGTTAATTTGTCAATTTTTAATATGTAGCATACATTACTGTCGACTCCGAAACGGGTTCCGGATCGGCACCTCAAGAGAAGAAGGTGAAAGATGGATGGAATTGGGGAAAAGGAGGAGTGAATCGGAAAACACTCGAAAAGCAGTAAAAGGTCCTCACCTCGGTCCCACACTCACATTGATCCCCGAACTTTCATCTAACGGCGTCGCTCGAGCACCGGAGATGGTTCGGTTCATGTGGGAGGAGAGTGAGGAGGAGATGAAATTAAAACATGAAAGATGTGGTCGCCAGGAGCCGCGGGCTCCGCTTTATGGAATGAAAATAGAAATAAAGTTGAATTTGACCGTGTACCTTAGCGTGGGAGAAAGGGATGTGAGTTCAACCTTCTTCTTCTTCGGCCGGCCGATGAAGAAGAGTCTCCAATCCAATGCTAGCTTGATCAACCTGTGCAACTAGAACAATAAGACAAGAAAACAAGTGAAGAAGGATTAGAACTGAGTGAAATGTAGTAACTTGTAAAAGTAATAACATAAAACGACAATTGGAAACAAACTCACCGGATTCGGGGTTAGCCCTAACCCCTTTTTTTGGTTTTTTTATGATGTATGAAATGATGCAAGATTGAATAAAATGATGCTTAAAAATGAACTAAATGATTTGAATGAAGAAAAAGAATATGAATGATTAAAGGTAACACAACCCAGGCAAAGTGGCAACCGGGTTGGACAGATTCAATGTAAACTACGCAGCTCTGATGCGGAGACCATAACAAACAGCACCAATGTCAGAATAAAGTGATGTTTATTTCAAAGTAAATATGACTCACCGAGGGTGGTTTTATATGAAGACAAGTTTGCCTGAATCTTATGATAAATAATCTTAATTTACCTGATAAGCCGGATCTTGGGCAGTGAAGTTCTGGAAACTCCCAGCACAATGTCGATGTAGGACATGCTATGGGCACCACAGATATCCAAATTGAATGATTCTTGTTGTATATAAAATATAACTCACCGGGTAACAATTTCTATGAAGGATGCATAGGTTGAATCTACCATTAAATGTACTGAAATTGACTGAGAAGATGATGACTTAGAAGAGAAGACTTCGGATCAGTCTGTGCAGCGCCGGTGTTGAAGCCATAATAAGCAGCGGAAATGTCAGAATTGATCTCTGTTTGTTTGAGATGAAATATATCTTGATGAACCACACTTCGTATGAAGGAAGTCAGGCCAGAAAATGACTATAAAGATCTGTAGAAGCCGATGATCAGCAGTGCAGCACGTTGGAGCATAGACCGGCTTCTTCTTCACTTTGGGATGATCTCCGGGCACCGGGACGAAGATAGAACTATTTGGGGAGATTGGGAAGAGCCTAGGGTGTCTGGAGGACGAAGAGAGAAGTTTTGGAGGATGGGTATGCCCTTCTTAGGTCGTTCATATGAGTCTCCCTTTATAGGGGATGAGAACCATGTCAAAAAATAGCAAGTTTTGATACATCCGACCATAGGTTGGATTTCCTTCAATTAATGTTGCTGATTTTCATCCTGAGGCATATATAAACTTACCCAAATGATTGAGAGATATTTTAAACCGTGGATCACCTTCCCCATGCTCAAAATATGTCTCCACTTGAAGAGGAAACAAATCTGGTCCAAAAATGGCAAGTCTTGATATACAAGACAACAGGTTGAATTGCCATCATTAGATGATGCTAATTTCGACCATGAAGCTTCCAGATACTATAACAAGTGATATAGAGGAGGAAAAAGTAAGGTAAGGTCGTGAATTGGTCAGATATGTGCCCAATGGGCTGGGCTTGCATGCAAATGGGCTCGATCGGTGCTGCGTGCGGACAGAACTGCGCATCTGACTTCCAAAGAGAACTGCAGACAAATGGGAGATCAGAATTGAATGCCGTTTGTTGCATTGAAAAGAGGACTCAGAGGGGAAGATTATTCATGTTGAGGACTTATTCATTGTATGTCCACATAATCCTGTGAAAAAATTACAAATAGAGGATATGCTGGGAAAAGTATAATCTGGCACACCACCAAGAGTCTCTTGTTCGGCAAACACGGATTTGATTAGAAATTAGCAAATCATCTTCATATTTCCAATAAGCACCTCGGCTCATCCAAAAGGGCGGTTCATCATGATTTTGATGGTCTAAAAGAGATGTTGCCAATGGAATAATGGTTTAAGCTCTAAATAAGGCCAAATTGGCGTGTCTACAGCTTGCCTCGCCTTGATGTCGGCTTTGCAAGGGAATGACATGTAGCGTAGCGGAGTGAAATGTAGAGGAATGTAGAGAAGCGAAATGAGTTGTAATGGAATGCAGCGGAGCGAATTAGAGATGGACTGAAAAGGTGGCATCAAGGTGTAGATATAGACACGCTCAATGACCAAATTCGGCAAAGAGAATCTCTTCATGTCTCCTGGTTAACTGCCATGTTTCATCAAGTCTTCCTATGTTCGATTGGTAAGAGATGTGCCATTGGCACGAGAGAAGAATAGCCAACCCCCAACGCGGTGGGGAGTCCCCGAAACATGGGTTCGTAGGTTCATCATCAGCCGGTAACCCGATCTTTGCGGTGTTCTGTCTTGTGATGGGCTAAAGTTTAAAAAGAGATTTGTTTTGAAAAAGTAAAAGAATACCAATCGAGCACATTCGAGGCTCTCGATTCATTTAAGTCTTCCGAGAGACAAGATTTGATTCGGAATGGAATGATCTCGAATTCCAAAAGGCAAATGTTTAAGTACAGACCATGACGGTGCAAGTTTAGATCGAATAGGAGGCCCTTGGCGGGAGGAAGTGACTGCCATGGTGAGATGAATAGCAAAAGAGTTGCAGTGGCCACAGTGGGAATAGAAATAAAATATTTGAAGGCACGAGGTGATTACCGAACACGGTGGGATTAATAGACACGGTGGGATATTATAGAGGTTGGTGGGACTAGAGATCATGGTGGGATTAGAGAACACGATGGGATTAGAAAACACGGTGGGATTTAGAATGATCGAGAAAGTGAGAAGGTGAAGTTTAGGAAATGATGTATGCAATGATAAAACAAAATTGAATGCAATTAATGCTACATGATGCATGTTGGGCTCAAGAAAACAAAACAAAACTTGTATAACAAATAGTTGAAGAAATAGATTGTCTATGAGGTCAAGATACCCATTCGGGAACTATCGTCCCTCACTGCACAATTTTGGCTTATCCGTGAGCACAAAGAATGACCTGACCGTCGTGGATTTTGATGAAGGGGATCTCGGGCCTGGTCTTCTTTGCATTCACGGTCTTCAACATCAATGCATAAAATAAATAGTAATGCACCTAATATATGCTAAGAAAGGAAATGATAACGGTGAGTTTGCGGTGTGATGACATGCATTCTCACAAAAGAGTTCATGTGTCCTAATGAGGACACAGAGCAAAAGCTTCTCGGCAATGTTGAGGCCGAGGTAATGATGATTCCTTCAGCTGAGAATCCTCAGGGGAGGGAAGTAGCGAGTGTCACCTGCAAAAAAGTTTCTCGGCAAAGTTAAGGCCGAGGTTATGGTGGCACCTCCTCCTAAGAATCCTTGGGGAGGGAAGTGGTGAGCATCGCCTTGTTGTGCAATTCTCCTTGTTTGTTCTTCATGCCGTTGTCAAGGGGTGTAAGTTCTCCTTGTGCCTGAAACACTTAGAAGAAAGAGATTAGAACAACAATGTGGCTTATCCCCCTTGCAAGTTGCAATCTGCGTTGACCTTTGTCAAGGGGTGATAGCCTTCTTAGGAGTGTAAAAATCAAGTAGCAAATATGCAATGAAGAATTTGAAACATGAGAGATTGAAAGTAAATATGAATGTAAAGACGAAAATTCAAACCAAGCATGGTGATAAAATATTTTAAAAAGTTTGAAATTTTTTGTTGAATTTTAAAAATAAGTTTTCTTTTTTGTTGTAAAGATTCAATTTTTTTGAGATTTTTGAAAATGCTATTTTATTTTTTTGAGTTTTTGAAAATATTTATTTTTTTTGGAGTTTTTGAAAATATTCAACTTTTTTTTGAGAGTTTTTTTTTGAAAATATTTTTCTGGGGAGAGATAAATTAGTATTGACACAAGTTCTCATCACTTGGTTGTTTTTCTAGGTTCGTTGGTAGACACCATGTGCAAAATGAGGTTCCTTACCCAGAATCTTTCCGACCTTCAACCTTTGATCGGCTAGAGTTTTAGCTTTGATTTGGTTGGTTCACCCACACCTTGGGGGTAAGAATGAAGAATTGAGGGAAAGTCCTTGATAGGCTTTGGAGATGTCAAGAGGGATTTCTCTACTCACACCCAATTGCCCGTTGGGATTCGGCCTCTTCGGGTCTTTTCTTCTTTATTGACAAACCTATTTTTGTGGCACATATTCGGACAGGTGCTTTGACCTGTGGGGTCATTGCCCATCTTTTGGTGCCTTTTTTCATTTTCTGCATTTTTGGGTACTCATTCAGACAGGCCCATATTTGTTTAAACCTGTGGGGTTCATTGCCCATCTTTTGGCACCCTTTTTTTTATTTGAGAAGTTGGACCTTCTGAGACGGCCTCCTACTAGGGCGGCGGATGCTTTCGATACTCTCCCCCTCTAGTCCCCTTTGCCTATCTTGGACCGAACAGAAGAGAATATGGCAAGGGTTTTCCTTCCATCTCTAAGCCTTGCCTAGCTTCTCTCGGGTGTCAAGTCATCCAGGATGCAGGATCGGGACGTGTTGTGTGTGTAGAATGGTATCTACCCTCGACTCCTAGACAACAACCTAGAACATGTTGACTTAAGTCATACTGGTAGTTCTCTCCATTTTTGAGGTAGATTACATTCCATGGGCGAATCATTTGAAAACATGCCTTGCATTGTAAAGAATTCATTAGGATAAGATAAAAAGTAGTTATCATCAATCAAAATTTTCTCTCAAGTAAGATTGTCATGTGAAATTCAAAATCATTTAAAAAAATATTGCCTTGTGGATGACATAATGATAATAAATGCAATTTCATGTAATACCTGAGAGAAGGAGAAGTTCATTGTTGATGACGGCTTGCTTGTGCTTGCCTTACCTGACATGCCTTGCCTTGCCTTGCCCAACTGCTTCTACTTTTGATATGCTTTATATCACATTGGATTCAAGTTCAAAGTCATAGGATGAAGTGAAAATGTGGAGGATCTGATTTAGCATGGCGGAGTTAGGATTGATGATGTAGAAGGCAAAGATTGTGGTATCACCCAGGAAATTTCTCTACCTTGATTTTTGATTTTTTTTAAAAAAATAAAATTTGGAAAAGGAAAGAGAATGCAAAAAGGAAAAAAACATGTTTTGAAAACAAAAGTGAGTTAAAATGGGCTCTTGGGCCCGTGAGTTGAAAGTGGGCTTGAAGGCCCAGGAGTAGTCGGAATCAGGGGGCACGTGGGCCCAAGATTTGAATGTGGGCTAGAGAGGCCCAGTTGATGTTGATGGGCATGAGGGCCCAATTGGAGGTGATGGGCTCGAAGGCCCGATTGAAGGTTGAGCCCGAGGGACCCAACGAAAAGAGTGGGCACATGGACCCGATTTAGATGGTTGGGAGCAAGATTGTGATTTATGATGGGCTCGCTGGCGCCATTGAAGAGTATGGGTGCGTAATCCCAAAGTTGAAGAAGTGGGGGCACGGGGGCCCGATTTTGAAGAAGTATGGGCACGCGGGCCCGATGGTGAAGAAATGGGGGCATACAGGCCCGAAGTTGAAGGAGTGTGGGCATGTGTGCCCGAGTTTGTTGGAAGGTGGGCACGTGGGCCCGATTTAGAAGAAATTTGGGCACATGGGCCCGGTTGTAGAAAAACATGGGCATGTGAGCCCGGTTGAGGTGAATTGCGGGCACGTGGGCCCAATTGAGGTGAATTGTGGGCACGTAGGCCCGATTTAGAAAAATTAAGGGCACATGGGCCCGATTGGGAAGAATTATGGGCACGTGGGCCCGATGGAAGGAAAGGAATATGTAGGCCCAATTGGGGAAAAGGGGCATATGGGCCCAGTGGAAGGAAAGGGGCATGCAAGCCCGATTGATGAAAAGGGGCATGTGGGCCCGGTTGAAGAAAAGGGGCATAAGAGCCCGGTTGATTAAAAGGGGCACATAGGCCCGGTTGGATAAAGGGGGCACGTGGGCCCGACTGATGGAAAGGGGCACATGGGCCTGGTTGATGAAAAGGGGCATAAGTGCCTGAGAAAGGGGCATAAGTGCCCGAAAATGGGGCATAAGGGCCCAATTGAGTGGGATGAGGTGTGGGCCATGGCCCTAAGATTGACAGATTTTGGACCCATGGGCCTGATTGATGGTTGTAAGAAGGATAAAGAAAGGGCAATGGCCCTAAGATTGAGGAATTGTGGGCCCATGGGCCCAATCGTTGATTTAGAGGAGAATAAAGAAGGGGGCGTGGCCCTAGGATTGATTGATCATGGGCCCATGAGCCGGATTGTTGCTTAGGAGAAGAATAGGGTAAGGGTCGTGGCCCTAAGATCGATTTCGAGGATTTTGCCTGCCTAGCTGGAGGAGGTCCTAGTATCCCTTTGCTAAGGTCTACATCCTTCAGGAGGCTTGTCGATTCATTCCCTATTTCACTGACCAATTCTATTCCTTTATTTTTCAGTTCAAGGGTCAATTCTATCTCCCCATCTTCATTGATCAGTTCCAATGATGGTAATAGTTGATCAATGCCTGATAAATCCTTGCCTAGTCCATCATTGGATTGACAATCAACAAAGTTTATGATTCCTTCATCTAAGCTCCCTATAGCAGGCTTCTCCTCAGAATGTTCTATGGAAGAGGGCATGCCTAGTCTAGGGGATTCCAAAAAGGTAGAAGGGTTTGGTTCGACCTCCCCTACTAGCTGACTTTGATCTTGAGATATAGCAATGACATGATGAGAAGCTGATTCTTCTACCATGGCAGGAGCACAAATGGTTGAAGTTATTATTTCCTCTGCCAAGGTAGGAGCTTGAAGGGTCGAAGTGTCCGGATCATCTACTATGGAAGGAGCATGAATGATCGGAGTGGCTAGTTCCTCTACCATGGCAGGAGCATGAAGGGTTGAAGTGAATAAATCATCTACTATAGTAAGAGTAGGGATGATCAGATTAATTGGTTCCTCTGCCAGGGTAGGAGCATGAATGATAGGAGTGACTAGGTCCTCTACCATGGCAGGAGCAACAGACGAAACAAGTGGTTTGACTGACTGAGGGGGAACCCTATGTTGAGGGATTGATTGAAGTGGTGCTGGCATAGAAGTCGGTTCGGTGAAGAGCTATTGATGTAATTAATTGAGGAGTCATGGCTTGGATGGTTGGCTGAGGAGTTGTTGGTGGAATAGGCTGAGAAGCCAAGGGCTGGATGATTGGCCGAGGGGTTGTTGGTGGAATAGGTTGAGAAGCCAAGGGCCGAATGATTGGCCGAGGGGTTTTTGGTGGAATAGGTTGAGAAGCCAAGGGCCATATGATTGGCTGATGGACCTTAAGAAATGTTGGTGGAGTCGAAGGCTGGGGAGCCGGTTGAAGTAATAGAGTATTCGCACAAGCAACAAGAGGAGCTTTATTAAGCATGGTTGGTTGTGCCATTGACATGGGTTGCATGACTGGCTGAGGTTGGGGCATTGGTGGCCTAATCAACTGGCGTCGAGGAGTTGGCCAAAGATGATGATCTAGATGGGGTTGGGGAGGGCTCCTAGGTTGGTTCATAGCATCAATGTTCTTCTTAGCCATGGGGCTCAATTCATCATGATATTGCATTAATTCCACATCTTCTTTTACTTCCCCAATTGTTGAATAGCCCGGCCCATATCGTCGCAAGAATTTTTCCTTGACAATTTCAAAATCCCATATTTCTATTTCCCCTAGTGAAAAGAACCATTCTAGGGCTGCACCAACCAATGATCGCTTAAAAAGAATAGCAAGAGCTCTTCGATCATTTAGCCACCGAGATGATTTGCTCAAGAAATCATTGACATGGGTGAAGGGATCACCTGAGCCATAGTAGCGATGGTAGGCTGGTGTTTGTGATGGAGGGATATGTGGGACAGGGAAAGATGGAGTAGATATTTTAGGGATGGCCTTCGAGTCCAAACGATGCCTCAACTCTTCAAAGTGCTCATCCATTTGGTTGAGTTTGTCCATGAATGCTTGAGTGAGGCTGGGTTCCTGAGCCACCGGTGCAAGGTATTTAGATTAATGGGTTGGAACAGGTGGCTTCAAAGTAGGAACTGGCATAGAATTATATGAATGCCCCACAACAGGGTGAGTAGAGGCACGACAGGGTTGCCTAGGAGAGGAGATGGTGAGGGGCACATTTGTCGATTGGGGTGGTGAGGGGGCTTGATTTCCCTCGACTGGATCTTGATTGGTGGGCATCTTGCCCTTTGTTAAAGATTGCACAAGTGAAAAGGATTCAAGATCTAAATGGAGGGATAGACCCTGGAGGATTTGTTCCACACTAAGTGAAGCAGGTGGATGAGTAGGATTTTAAACTTCAGGCTCCCTGATGGCATTGACATGGCCCACTGGTTGGACAATGGGTTGTTGTAGCTCGTAGTGGCCTGACCTCCCAACGCGGCTTCCAGACCTTAGCATCATGGGCATCATGTCGATCTTTCTTCAAAGATGGTTGAAAAAAGAGCAAGCAAAGCACACAATTAAATATTTATTGTTATGTTTTGTTTTGTTTGATTTTTTTGTTTTAATTTGATTGTTTGGAAAACAAGTTGAACACAAAATTAAAAATGTTTTTGTTTTGTTTTTTTTAGGTGTTTTGAAAGAAGAAAATTTTTTGGTTATTTTCAATTGTGGTGAGCAAGCAAGTTATGCAAACAAGGTTTTAAAATGACTACTCGACAATATTTGGGTTGAAACCTTAGATTAGATAGATTGTTAGCAATTTTTCACTCAAGTAGGTATGGTTCCTATTGCTTCAATCTTCAAGACCTAAGGTTATCACTCAATCACCACGAGTAGGTACTTGGGTTCTTCGGGTTTTGGGAAAGTGGTACAACCGGCCCAATCGTGCGGAGAGGAATACTCCACGGATGGGGACTTACGGAGGTCTTGATGGAAACCACCAAATCAACTAGGAAGGAATATCCCAGAAGAGAGGTAAGAATCCACCAAGAAGGTGTTTGGAGGGTGAGGGTGTGTTGGGAGAGAGAGCCCCCGCCTCGAATGCCCTACGGATCGGAGCAAGTCCGGTACCCGATGCAAAAAGCTAATGCAAAAGTGAAAATGGAGGGTAAGAGGAGAAGAAGCAATAAATATGCGCAAACATAAAATGAAAAGAAGTCAGCAAATCAAGCAAGCAATATGCAAACAAAACAAGCAATCATGCAACAAAACAAACAATGTAGTTACTACAACTGAATTAGAATGAAACTAGTTGCACAAAAAAATCAAGCTAGCACAGTTAAAGACATTGGTAGTCCCACCGTGGTCGCCAAAAAGCTGTCGACTCCAGAAACGGGTTCCGGATCGGCACCTCAAGAGAAGAAGGTAAAAGATGGATGGAATTGGGGAAAAGGAGGAGTGAATCGGAAAACACTCGAAAAGCAGTAAAAGGTCCTCACCTCGGTCCCACACTCACATTGATCCCCGAACTTTCATCTAACGGCGTCGCTCGAGCACCGGAGATGGTTCGGTTCATGTGGGAGGAGAGTGAGGAGGAGATGAAATTAAAACATGAAAGATGTGGTCGCCAGGAGCCGCGGGCTCCGCTTTATGGAATGAAAATAGAAATAAAGTTGAATTTGACCGTGTACCTTAGCGTGGGAGAAAGGGATGTGAGTTCAACCTTCTTCTTCTTCGGCCGGCCGATGAAGAAGAGTCTCCAATCCAATGCTAGCTTGATCAACCTGTGCAACTAGAACAATAAGACAAGAAAACAAGTGAAGAAGGATTAGAACTGAGTGAAATGTAGTAACTTGTAAAAGTAATAACATAAAACGACAATTGGAAACAAACTCACCGGATTCGGGGTTAGCCCTAACCCCTTTTTTGGTTTTTTTATGATGTATGAAATGATGCAAGATTGAATAAAATAATGCTTAAATATGAACTAAATGATTTGAATGAAGAAAAAAGAATATAAATGGTTAAAGACAACACAACCCAGGCAAAGTGGCAACCGGGTTGGACAGATTTAATGTAAACTGCGCGGCTCTGATGCAGAGACCGTAAAAAACAGCACCAATGTCAGAATAAAGTGATGTTTATTTCAAAGTAAATAGGACTCACCGAGGGTGGTTTTATATTAAGACAAGTTTGCCTGAATCTTATGATAAATAATCTTAATTTACCTGATAAGCCGGATCTTGGGCAGTGAAGTTCTGGAAACTCCCAGCACAATGTCGATGTAGGACATGCTATGGGCACCACAGATATCCAAATTGAATGATTCTTGTTGTAGATAAAATATAACTCACCGGGTAACAATTTCTATGAAGGATGCATAGGTTGAATCTACCATTAAATGTACTGAAATTGACTGAGAAGATGATGACTTAGAAGAGAAGACTTCGGATCGATCCGTGCAGCGCCGGTGTTGAAGCCATAATAAGCAGCGGAAATGTCAGAATTGATCTCTGTTTGTTTGAGATGAAATATATCTTGATGAACCACACTTAGTATGAAGGAAGTCAGGCCAGAAAATGACTATAAAGATCTGTAGAAGCCGATGATCAGCAGTGCAGCACGTTGGAGCATAGACCGGCTTCTTCTTCACTTTGGGATGATCTCCGGGCACCGGGACGAAGATAGAACTATTTGGGGGAGATTGGGAAGAGCCTAGGGTGTCTGGAGGACGAAGAGAGAAGTTCTGGAGGATGGGTATGCCCTTCTTAGGTCGTTCATATGAGTCTCCCTTTATAGGGGATGAGAACCATGTCAAAAAATAGCAAGTTTTGATACATCCGACCATAGGTTGGATTTCCTTCAATTAATGTTGCTGATTTTCATCCTGAGGCATATATAAACTTACCCAAATGATTGAGAGAGATTTTAAACCGTGGATCACCTTCCCCATGCTCAAAATATGTCTCCACTTGAAGAGGAAACAAATCTGGTCCAAAAATGGCAAGTCTTGATATACAAGACAACAAGTTGAATTGCCATCATTAGATGATGCTAATTTCGACCATGAAGCTTCCAGATACTATAACAAGTGATATAGAGGAGGAAAAAGTAAGGTAAGGTCGTGAATTGGTCAGATATGTGCCCAATGGGCTGGGCTTGCATGCAAATGGGCTCGATCGGTGCTGCGTGCGGACAGAACTGCGCATCTGACTTCCAAAGAGAACTGCAGACAAATGGGAGATCAGAATTGAATGCCGTTTGTTGCATTGAAAAGAGGACTCAGAGGGGAAGATTATTCATGTTGAGGACTTATTCATTGTATGTCCACATAATCCTGTGAAAAAATTACAAATAGAGGATATGCTGGGAAAAGTATAATCTGGCACACCACCAAGAGTCTCTTGTTCGGCAAACACGGATTTGATTAGAAATTAGCAAATCATCTTCATATTTCCAATAAGCACCTCGGCTCATCCAAAAGGGCGGTTCATCATGATTTTGATGGTCTAAAAGAGATGTTGCCAATGGAATAATGGTTTAAGCTCTAAATAAGGCCAAATTGGCGTGTCTACAATTACATTAATTTTAAATTGGGAAGGTGGTCCTAGTTCACCAACCGAGATATTTCAGATGACTCAATCCATCCACAGCCTGATGACATTTAGAGTAATGAACAAAGACATCAAATGATAATAGTCATATTAATTTTTTTTCATTTCAAATTTGAAAGTTTATTCATATTCTTAGTTGTATATATTCTTTAAAAATAATATAACACAATTGATTACTCCCACCCTAACATCAAATTAATCAGATGCTAAAATATCATTAGTATCAATTGGTGTCAAGAAAGCATTTCCTACATCTTTTAATAGACAGACAAGTCACGGCTAATTTGATGTGGAGAAATCAGGATAGACTCATTAGAGGGGGTTTCAAGACCGAAGAAAGTAATTTAAAATCAACAAAAATTATTTCAAGATATATTTCATGAGTTAAGTCAACCTATGATTAAGTTGTAGATTGAATTCGCCACTTAAGGAGAATAGGGTGGCAACAACAACAGTATCACCTTTAAGACAACAATCCGAAGAGAAGGATGGAGGGAAGAATGATGAGTATGACGAGGATAAAGAGTGTTTTGAGACAAGACATCAAGGATCCAAATATACTAATATATATGATGCCTTCTCATGTGGTAAGAATGACTGATCTTATTAGTCATCAGCATGGAGACACTATGATACACATATAGGTGCTCATTAGTCAAATTAGTTCACTAAACTGACTGAATTAGAAGCCCTGAATGGTATATTACCAAATTGTCAATCAGGATTTTATGTCATCACAGTTGCATGGCTGGATCTTTGACCTAAGTCGAGAAGGATGCTTTGTTGGGGGAAACTTGTATTTTGACTATTGACTTATAGATCACCATATAAATAGTCTAGTACAATGATGGACTGGGTACAAGGGAAACTAGATGGAGATAATTGAGTGAGCAACAAAAGATTACGCTTGTGTAGGACCCTAAAATAGTCATTGAAACAACCACTCATAGTGAGCCAAATTATGCTCGAGTTAGGCCTATAAGTAGGCTTCCAAATAGGTCTAGGGACCATGGAATGCAATCTTTCAAGAATTTCTCAAGATCTCCCGAGAATCTCCATCTCTTCATGCCTTAGAGAAATGAGATCAATGATCCGAGGTGTGTATATATAATATTCTTTTTTTCCATCATATGTTGATAACTTACCAATACAAATTACCTAAATGGTTTATATTAACTCTTTCCTATTACTAATTCAATTAGATGATTTTATGAAATTTCCACATGCTAACAATTCTATTGTTGCATTATATTTTGTAAATTAAGATTCATATATGTTTATATATGTATATATGATTCAAATTGTAACACAATCTCTTGGTTTTCAAGGAGATCTCTTCTCTAGATGTGGCTTGAGGAAAAGAGGGTAATTTATGAAGGTTTTGAGTTTTTATAAAAAATCCTAAATTCTCTATAAATATCAATGGTTCTAGTCAAACCCTATCAAGTCAATGGTGAGAATCACGTCCCTAGCCTCCTCTCTACCTACTCTCTATAGAAGGTGTCCATTGGTGATGGAGCTCAATTTGGGATGAAGTTTATATGGTTACTACTAGAGACTAGATGTTTGAACAATTTGAAGAGTTTAAGAAGTTCTTTTTCTTTGTCTCTAAGGTATTAGATGAATACCTATCAGGTATATTCAAATCCGTTTTAATTGGTGTTCGGTTTTCGTTATTCGGTTCCGATTGAGACAAGATCAACATGAACCCATAGGAATCATTGTTTTTGCTGCACTGAATTTTGTATGCCAATTCCTTACAATATTTGACTTAGTTAAGATTCTAAGATCTTCTATGTCTCTTCCTTATTAATATATAAATATCATTTTTACTTTTCTTATTTCCAAGTATTTTATATACATGCTTAAAATTAACATCTTTTTTTGTCAAACAATTGCCTTTATTTCACATTTCGCAATCTTAGTGTTCCTAAACATCAATATTAGTACATTTAGATAATAATTTATGCTAATATAATTTATATTTTATTCTTTTTTGTACTTTCTCATTCCACATCATGTCTCCTTTTTTGATGGACTATGTCATTTAAGACTCTCAAAGTGTTTTTTTTAATTGATCTCTGATTCACATATCATTGACTTGTATATTTGACTTCTATTCATTTATGTTAAGAAGTTCATTCTTAAAATCACTTATTTCACCTTTTTTTTTAATTCCCACATTTTATTGTTTAAGAATTCTTTCTTTAAATGTGTTTATTTATTTTTCAATATTAATATATAAAATCAATAATATTTGTTGAGTTGTTAAAACTTCATTGATAATAACTTTACTATCTATGCGAAGAAAATGATTACTATTTCTTATATATATAAATTTGATTTGATTTTATTTTGTCTACTTCTAACTATTACTAATTAATTTCTTTTTTTAATAAATAGGTATTTATTAGTATCATATCGTAAGCCACATTAAGATCAAAGACACCTTTTACCTCTTTTAACATATCGATTGACATCTCATCTAATAAATATATTTTCATCATTTAGTATACTCTATATGAGGTAACCTATATTCTCCAAATTTTTTTAAACCTACTTTTGGTGGAACATGTGAGAGGTTCTTTTAAAACATAAATTATGAGAAAAATGTAGATAGAGGTTGTTCACTTTACCTTTGAATATTCTATATCTATAGATGTAAATGTTGTGTGACATAAAGAAAAAAAACGTAAAGAAAGTGAAAAAATTATTTGAAAAAGAAGATAATAATATATTTAGTTTATATTCTTTATCTATTAAACCTTGTTTGTACTTTTGACTATAGTATTTTGTAGAATGATTACTAAAGTAGACATCTACGATTGTACCTCCACATTGTAATGTAGATTAGTGGCATCAAAGATAATAATATAATTTTTTAACTTATCTATTGATCAAAATTAAAACAATATCACCTTTTTATTGGATCTTACTTAAAGAAGTAATGGTAATAGATCTCTTTTATCTATGCTCTGTAAAAGAAGAAAGACAAACATTCATCGTTTACACCTTTATTTTATATGTTTCTATTTGATATGTTAATTTGTCAATTTTTAATATGTAGCATACATTACATTAATTTTAAATTGGGAAGGTGGTCCTAGTTCACCAACCGAGATGTTTCAGATGACTCGATCCATCCACAGCCCATTGACATTTAGAGTAATGAACAAAGTCATCAAATGATAATAGTCATATTAATTTTTTTTCATTTCAAATTTGAAAGTTTATTCATATTCTTAGTTGTATATATTCTTTTAAAATAATATAACACAATTGATTACTCCCACCCTAACATCAAATGAATCAGATGCTAAAATATCATTAGTATCAATTGGTGTCAAGGAAGCATTTCCTACATCTTTTAATAGACAGACAAGTCCTGCTAATTTGATGTGGAAAAACGAGGATAGACTCATAAGAGTTGGGGGGTTTCAAGACGAAAGAATGTAATTTAAAATCAACAAAAATTATTTCAAGATATATTTCATCAGTTAAGTCAACCTATGATTAAGTTGTAGATTGAATTCGCCACTCAAGGAGAATAGGGTGGCAACAACAGCGGTATCACCTTTAAGACAACAATATGGAGAGGAGGATGGAGGGAAGAATGATGAGTATGACGAGGATAAAGAGTGTTTTGGGAAACATGAGTGATTTCTTATATTGTGGTTGTTTGACTTTATACTAGTTATAAGATTATCGTAGATAAGTAGATTAGATATTATTTGTTTTATTTAAATTATATTTTCATATGGTGTTCCTGGAATGTTGATTGCATAAAAGTTAGATGTTTATTCTAAATTATCTAATATTTATTATATACATATTTCGAGACATATACGGGTCTTATAGTTGTATGTGTTGCTATTCCTGGTTGTATAAATTATATGTACTGTTATAATTTGTATAAAATGCAGGATATATGAATCATAGGTAATACAAGGATCAATGTAGCAAGTGTATGCAACAAGTTGTTTGAATCCCATCGTTTGTATAAAATAGAAAACTTGTATGTACGGAGCTAATAGAAATACTTGAATCGTAAATAAGTTTGTACATATTTTATAGGATATGTACAAGTTTACAAGTAAAAATGTATAAATTCAATTGTTTCTATATCAATGAAGAAGTCTCATATACGTTGATTGTATAAATGTAACATGTTGGATTCCAAATTTTGAATAAAGTGGAAATTGTGTATAAGAATTGTATAATGTGTATGTATAAATACATGTATTGAAAATTTATTTTTTTATAGGAAAATATTTTTAAAATGTATTAGCCATATAAAAACTGAAACAACTGTATCATATTTAGTAATGATATTTCTAGAGAATAAAGTATCAATATCAAAATTAACATTATTGACACTCGTATTACTTACTATACTTTATTTGCACTAGAATTTTAAAATTTGATATATTAGCAAAACTCATCTTGATGATTAATGTCAAAATCATTTTCAGATTTGATAGTGATTGGGATCCATATTGTTGTTTGTTGCAAAATTGGACATTGGGCTTTGGTCATACAAGATGAATAAGCGCATCTCCAAACATTGTAGTGTGGCATTGCCCTATTTACCTTGATTCATCAACAGAGTGGACCATCGTATATTGTGCTAAATCCATCATAAATAGTCGCCGGTAGCTCTCCTCCGTCATTTCTCTGAGGCCCCACGGCACATTACATCAAAGATAGATAGATGAAATTCTAAAATAAGAACAATTCTTTTTGTATAGAGAACTAACGTTGTCAAATATATATCTATCTCTAAATAAAGGCGTGTGGAGATGCATAGGAGAAATTATATATAAATATATGTATATATAAAAGTGGAGACGAGGAATTAATACATAGCTGAAGATAAACACCCAACATTTATTTTGAAACGTCGTAAACATCACACACACCATGCGGGGAACGATTAAACGAAGACATCGCTGACACGACACAAACACAAAGTGGAGGAAAGATGATCATGCCATCCTTCTTTATTCAACAGAAGTGCGAAAAGGTGGGCTTAGACGGGGACCTTTTCTACTATGGCTTCTTGTCCGTCGATTAAGAGAGAGCTGGGTAAATTTGACGTCTGGATCGTCCAGGCCGTGATATGAATAGCTCTATCATCTTTCTGCGCGACGAACTGAGGGGAGCTGAAATCTTCGTAGACACCATTGAGTTGGATGGACATGGGATCGACTTCCGTCGGAGGGGGCTGATCATCGCCTTTTAGCCAGGGGAGTTTGACGAGCAGAAATAAAGGTGCTTCCCAGCCATCGTATGTGTCGCCGTTGAGAGTGAGAGGGAGGTCGATCTCGTACGTAGATTCTGCATCAAGATCGTTGGCTTTGACGTCTCCGGTCACCGTCCACTCCCACTTGATGGACAGTGGAATCGATTTCCGTGTCTGCAAAAATGAAAGCCAAAACGGTGATCCCCAATGGCCTAATGCATATACAATACAGGTAGAAGCCATCTTATTCGATTGCGTGATGCATGCATGAAAAAATATATATACAATATTGGTAGGTACACGTACCCCTTCCCCTTCGATTATGGCACTTTTGGCAAGAAGGGCACTTGGATGGTTACCAAGTTGCACCGTGGAGACAGAGAGGTTGACCTTTCCAGATCCTTGGGCGGTGAAGGGAGGGAAGGCAAATTTCTCAAACCTTCCATGCACCGGGATAGATTGCGGGTACACCACGTGGTGTGGCAACTGCTCCCCATTGGGTGGATAGAGATCGAGGATGACTGGATTCACCCATCCCTCCCTAGAGCCGCCATTGAACGCGAGAGGAAGTTCAACATCGTACTTGGCGCCGGGTACCAACTGCGAGGCGTCGAACTCCCCGTCGCGCTCCAAGTCCAAGTGATTGACAAGCGAACCTTGGAGCCGCTTGCCATCGATCTCTCCTTGATCGGTACGCACGTGTCGGATGTCTAAGCTCCCACACACGGCCACTTACTTATAGCGTACTGCCTGCATGCGTGCTGGTCTTTTTCTAATTAGCAGTATCCCTCTTCTCTTATTTAAAGACGTCCCTCCCCCTGGTTGACTTATGTAGCCAGCTATATCTTGACTCCACAACGTAGTCATTCTTTACAATTTAGAATGACTTGACCTCAGCACCGGTCAATAATAATAATTAGCATGATATCTTGATAACTATATTACGTCATCTATAAGTTGTTCCGTTCCTACTTTTTTTTTTCTTTTGTCATTTCTTAAAGTATCTGACTACTTAATTTCATGCGTGCCAAAATCACCGCAGATCACGGTGCTTTCTTATCTCCGATATGTTGTGGAAACTGCAATTTTGGGATGTAGTTTTAAAAGCAGCATATGCTGTTTTCTTTTTTACTTTTAGTATAACGACAACGAAGAATATAACCTTGATATCTTTTATAACTATTTGGATGTTACTATCTATTTATATTAATTACCTTATAATATCTTAAAATATATAGTCATAATTTTGACATATAAATATTAATATATATAAGATATTTAATCAGTAATAGTGTTATGATTCAATTGTATGACATAAATAATAACAATTTATCCGTTTCTCATTCACTTATATAAATTTAGCTCGTACTAATCACATTCATATTTACAAATGTTTCTATTATATATCTCTGTCTACGTTATTTTGACAAGAACATATTTTACAAAACATGTTCATATCTTATTAATCTTCTCTATAATGTACTAACATGTTACTATTTTACTTTCATATTCACATATAACTAACTTCGTTTATATTTTACTATTTTTGTCCAAAGTTTACTAACCTTGATCACATCTTACTAGCTTTGCCAATACTTCATTAACATGTCTAAATTTTACTAACCCTTTGTCTTATTTACTTATCGTTTTTCACAAGAATTAAGTTTTCAAATTTTAACTTAAAAAATGTCTTGGGGAGAAAGATGCTGCAATGCTTCAACACGAGGTTAAGCAATAAGATAAGACATAAGAAATTTTGATGTAACATATTTTAGGTATAATAAGGGAATATCCATCGACTAGATATCATCGCATATAAACTAAAAAAAATATTAATCGTGAATTCCAACCCTAGGTTATAGAGAAATCATAATGAAGTGTAACAAAAAGGTGCAGACATCTTATCCCTTTGTGGACATTGAATGATATCCCAAGACGGATAGTATATATGTTGTTGCTATTACCAAGCGAGGTTGCTTGGGGCTGCTAGTATATTGTTGTGATTGATTCTTTAGGTACCTTGTCAACTGTTTCATCTTCTTTTATTTAAAGACCCTCCCCATGCTTGACTTAAGTAGCCAGTTGTGTTGACTCCATAAAGCAGTCATTCTTTATAATTTTGAATGACTTGATCTAAGCAATCAACAATAATAATGAGTAAGATATTTTCGGGAACTATTACATCATACACAAGTTGTCTGGTTTCTACTTTTTTTCATCATTTTTTAAAGTCTCTGACGACTTAATTTCAAACATGGCAAAATCAACCTGGATCAATTTACATTCTTATCGTCGATATGTTATAGAAACCTTAAAATTTCAGGGTGTAATTTTAAAACCAATAAATAATCATGATATTTTTACAACTATTTGGATATTACAATCTCCTTATATTAATTACTTGATAATATATTAAAAATATATAGCTGATCCCATTTATCATGTGAGCTGAAAAGCGCCACCGAGGGTGATCCGTGGGTCGTCTTCCTCAGAGATGTGATAATAGCACCTCCACCACGCAGATGATGGTACTCTCCACAGAGGGGGTGGTCCCAGGTTCTGCACTCGCCGGTGGGGTGGGGAAGAGCTTGTGGAGGGTGGAAGGTGGAAGGTCTGGAGGACAACGAGAGGGATGCAGGTCCCCAAGGGACAGCGGAGGGGTGCAGGTCACTTACGGACTGGCAGCAAATGGCAGTCACCGAGGGTGGGGTGTGTGGGTGGGTCGTGGATGGCAGAGGGGTGCAGGTCACCTACGGACGGTGGCAGACAGCGATCATCGATGGGGTGCACCAGTTGCAGGGGTGTCGCAGACGGTGAAAGGGTGAAGATTGATAGAAATGTATGCCCTACAAGCCAATCATATATGATATGATTCGACATTTCTAGAAATATCTCATTCAATTAATTAGGCAAATCTTCATTATAAGCTCTTATTAGATGCAAATATAATAATGAAGTCCTTGATCAAATACAATGATGATTAAATCATGATGAGATCATGATAATGAGATTGATCATCTAGAGGTATTTGATCTAAATGTTCCTAGTCATAGGATACTTGAGACGGGACATCAAGGATCCGGATAGACTAGTGTATGTGATGTCTTCTCATGTGATGAGGACGACCGATCTCATTGGTCATTAGTGTGGAGACACTGAGATACACATACAGGTGCTCATTAGTTGAATGAGTTCACTGAACTGACCGAATTAGAAACCCTGAATGGTATCTTACCGAACTGTCTATCAGGGTTTTCTATCATCACGGTTGCATGGTTGGACCTTTGACCTGAGTCGCCAAAGATGCCTTGTTGGGTGGAACTTGTGCTTTGACCATTGACTTATGGATCACAATTTAGATGGTCCTATATAGCGATGGATAGGGTACAAGAAAAATCCGATGGAGGCAATTGAGCGGACAACAAGGGATCATCCACTCTCGGTAAGTGAGAGTGAATGTCCTATGGGATAGTACTCTAAATCCCTGGCCAGGGTAGATAGGATAATTGGAAAAGGAGTTTTCCGATTGATCCAATTCCGAGTACATGATCCTATAGAGTCGGTACACTAAGGAGTTGACAGTCGATGCCGTACTCCTTTCCGACCGGGACATTGGATGGATGAGGGTTTATATCCATGTGGTAACTGATGATGGAAAGGCTCAATGGAGATGAAATTATCCCCATAGCCATTTGGGATCATGGGATGTGGCTTGTACCCTTCATGATCGGTAAGCCGATTAATCTGTTATCGGATAACGAATTTAATTAAATTAAATAGAATTGTTCTATTTTATTTAGGCCTCAACCAAATAGGCTATTGGGCCTAGTGGGTCACACACAAAAGGACTTATCCACAAGTACAGGGGCAAGGACGTAATTTATAGAGATTTTGGGTTTTATGAAAAATTCCATAATTCTCTATAAATACTAATGGTTTCAGCCAAACCCAATCAAGCCAAGGGTGAAAACCACGTCCCAAGCCTCCTCCCTACCTCCTCCTCTCTCTAGAAGGTGTCCATGGTCGATGGAGCTCCGTTCGGGAAGAGTTCTCGAGGCCGGCGCGAAGGGAGAACCTGCTGTGGATGAAGTTCGTGTGGATACTGCTGGAGACCGGACACTTGAACAGTTTGTAGAGCTTGAGAAGCTCATCTCATTTCTCTCCATGGGATTATATGAATCCCTATCAGGTATATTCGAACCCGATTTGATCGGTTTTCGGTTTTCGTCGTTCGGTTCTGATTGAGACGGATTCTAAAGGAACCCATAGGAATCGTCGCTTTCGCTGTACCAAATTTTAATGGACGATTCCTTACAGTGGTATCAGAGCCCGGTTCAAGTCTCGGTCAAAACCGACGTCGAATCGACATTATTTCATGTTATTTATGTGTTCCCGAATTTGTGCAAACGTCTGTTTTGACGAAGCTACCATATTCTGTGTATGACTCAGATAAAAGATTGGTTAGCCTTGGTAGAATCTAGTGATATAGGGCTTTCCATCTACGCAAACCGTTTGAAGTTTGGATATCTGTAGTGTTCGGGAGAAGCCTCAAAAGTTGGTGTTTCTGTCATGCCCGAACCGACACCCGGATTTGGGGATTTTGTGAAATCTCCGTCCATAGAAGAAATTGAGGCTTTGAAAGGGTTTAGGAGATGGGTAATATGATTACCTAGCCTTTACCTTTTATATCCAGCTTTGAACGACGGCGGAGGATGAGAATTTTTTAGTTTTCCAACGAACTAGGGTTCTGCGGAATCTGGCGGCGCCGACTTGTTTCTTCCTGATTTATCGTTGATAGAGAATTTTTCTCTGAAGAGATGTATATATATTTGGAAACTTCATATGATGAGTATTCTAAATTGTATTTTTGGAGAATATTTGGCTTCCTGGATAAGGAGTTATCCTCGTTGAAGATAGATATTTCTGCTACGAAATTTGGGTGACCGCCGCCTCTTCCTCCTCATTTTGCGGTCGACTGAGATTTTTCCTGGATATGAGGCCGACTGTTTTGGATTCCTTATTTGATAAGGATTCCAACTCATATTTTTTAGGATTTTTTGGAATCCGGGATAAAGAGATAAATCCGATTCTATTGGAGAGATTTTCTCCCGGATGAACAGTGCTTTACGCACCTGTTCGGGGAAGTTGTTCGGCGCACGCGCCGGCGCACCGTCGGTCGGCGCAATCGCGCGGGAGGGCTGGCGCACGCCAGGGCGCACACGGGCGCTCGCCGGCGTGGCGCAGTACGCCGGAGAACGCGGCGCACTGCGCCAGACCCATAATTTTATGGTTTTAAAGTGTTTAAAATCATAGAAAATTCCGAAAAATTGCCATAAATTTCCATAAAAATTATGAAAAATTCTATAATATTATTTAACGTGTATTAAAGTGTTTAATGACATGTTAGATGATGTTTAGTTCTATTTACATAGATTCACTCATGGTTAAACTTTAAAATTGTTTTAAAGGTTTAACTTAATTTATTAGTGTCTTAATTAATTCTGTAAAATGAGATTTTACAGAATATTAATTGGGACATTAATTTCTGACCTTGCACAGTATTGGGAATGCATGAATGTTCTAAATATTTTAGTTTTATATGTTCATTTCATATAAATTGTTTATATGTTATTGTCATGTTATTTTCATGTTATTTATTTCATGAAAAATTCGACATGCATGAAATTGAGAATTTCAAAATAAATTATATAATTTTATGCTGATATATATGATATATCTCATATAATTATCACGTATGCGCTCTATGTTCATATGATGAATGTTAGTGTGTGTATGGAGGTGATCATGGACTTAATTGTGCTTGGCTTGTGATTGCTTTTAATTGTGTTGGTTATGTTATTAAATGGGGCCTGCATGTGCCTCCTCTCTCTCTATACAATCTGATTGTACATTCTACCTCCCTCCATTAATGTACTCCCCTTGGTTAAAACCAAGGTTTCTTATTGAGTTATGTACATTTGTGGGTCTACATACCCTTAAGCCGCTTGTAAGAGTTAAAAGCCGGTTCGTGGAAGGTTGGAGAGCGGGACCACTTGGAGAAGCACCCTTCTGAAGTGGGAGCATGCCAACTCAAGCATCTGAAGCAAGGATTTTCACCTATAGGGGTGCCTTAGGTGCATGCTTAGGGTTAAGTCCATGATCACACGATTTTGTGCATATTTGATATGTGAATGTGTCCTACAGGCTATACCTTAGATATATGATATTCCAAAGGTATTATATATACTTAGCACATATTATTGATGAGACTAAAATAAAATCCCTCCTTGTCATAATTAGGTTGATAAACGTGTGACATTAAGAATGACTCACGTAGCCTTCCGTTGTTATGGTCTTGATGAGCCAATCTTAGATTGGATGGGTTTGTTGTGTTTCCCACAAGACTCATTCAGCAAGGGATTGGTGATCATGGCCAAGGCATTTGCCGAACTTTGGGGTGGACCATTGCATGGCCTTGTTGTGTTTCCCACAAGGGCTATGTTAAGAATTCATTCTCATAACGTAATAAGCGGATTTGACCTAACTAGAGTATATAGCTTGTTGTGTTTCCCACAAGGTTATAACTCTAGAGGCTGAATGACTAAGAATTGCAAGGGTTGCAATTGGTAAAAGTTACCTACCTATTAAGTATGGGATGACTTGTTGTGTTTCCCACAAGGTTGTCACCATAAAGTTAATAGGGTCTTAGTCCCCACTAGGATTTCATCGTGATATCCCGTCTTTGCATAATGAGGGTTATGCAAATTCGTCGAAAATTAGTGGGAGCATAAATTAGGATCAAAGACCATATCTTAATTTTAATGAATATTTGCAATGTTATATTGATAAAATTATATCTCTGTTGTAGAATACGATAATAAACCACCATTAGTATGGCATATTAGATGCCATATAGCTTAATGGCTCACACTTCTTAGGCTGGTTTAAAACTAAGAGAATTGTTCTCATAGTTGACCAATTAAATATTCTACTTGAGAAGTAGGTGTCTCCTAAATTATCTAGTGATATGAAAGAAAGATAAGATCTTATCTTATAAACAAGATGCATTGTTTGCCTTAACTTAGATGTTAGTCTCTATGAGATATAAATTGTAGAGACAACATGGATAGATGGATATGAGATCCATCATGGCTCATAGTGATGAGCTATCTAAAGGGCAACTTAGATCAACAATACATCTTAATTACTTCTTGTTGGTGAGACCAATAGTAAGAAGTAAAATCATTAGATAAAATATGAGAGAGTTAATAGTAAAAGAAGGTGGTCAAGATAATAAAGTCAGAATAAGACAGGATTCTTACACTGTCATGATGATGATAAGTGGAAGAGAAAATACAAAGTGTTTTGTATATAATGCAAAGGTGGAGTTTGAGAAGCTTCATGTATCCAAGTCATTGGCACTTACTTGTTTTAAATATACACTTAATAGTATTAGATACTATATGTGTATATCATAATATTAGATACTATGGATGCATCTGATGGTATGAGATACCAGATATGCATTTTATATCTACAAGGAGTTGTAGATGATGACAAGTAAATGAAGGCTTAATAAAGAAGATATTGACCTACATATGAAATGGTGCAAAAGTTGCATCATTATTAGTGAGAGGTGCAATTCTTTAATAGCCTTATCGAGATGTCTTAATAATTAATATTGCTATTATATCCTTCTACAAGGACTTTATATGATTTCCTACTTGAATAAATGTTGATTTATTCTTAGCTATGGAATTGATAGATGTTCTAATAGATTGAATGGCAAAGTGTTTGCCGGTGGGAGCTTAATGAATTGTTTAATCATATTTGATATGTTAGCTCTCATGTTATGTGTGAATATTCCTTTTAAGAGGAAATGGGTTGATTTAGATCAATCTACACTTTAGCGTTATATAGACATGGAGAATGGGTTAATGAGTTATTAGAACTCGTACATTTAAATGTATGTTAGCCCATATTTAGTAAGGCTAAAGAAGAATATTTCTACTTCATTATTTCAAAGATGATATCTCTGGGTTTGGAAACATGTACTTTATGAAGTACAAAACTAAGACCTTTGAGAAATTATTTGAGATTAAGAATGAAGTAGAGATACTAATGGAAAGAGTATTAGAACTCTTTGATGAGATCAAGGAGGGGAATACTTAAGTACATAATTTACATATAATAGAAGGATAATAGAATCTAATGGACATCTTTACACATTTTAGCTTAATTGAGTAGCTAAAAGGAAAAGCCATATTATGTAGGACATAATATGAACAATGACAAGCTTTGCAAATTTTCTCTTTGTCTAATTTTGGTTAAGTACTCGTTATAACCACTTGTTCTTAATAGGTACCTTCTAAGTCTGTTCTGATTATTCCATATAGGATATGGAAAAGGGGTTAAAACTTGACCTTAAGCAAGTTAAGGTTTCGGAATGTCCGACCTGGTGAAGAAGTATAACTCTAATAAGTTGGAATATAAGACTATGAAGTGTTGGCTTGTGGAATATCCTAAGGAAACTTTTGGATATTAAATATACGACCCTTATGTATAAGGGTATGTGTTGCTCAGCTCACTATATTTCTAAAGGAAAAGTTCCTTCTTAAGAAAGATAGTGAGAGCAAGGTATATATGGAAGATGTTCCGGTCCACAACCCAATAACATTTCTATTAAGGTGCTAGTTAATAATTACACAAGGTCTAATGTTAGGTCTTTACTTGTGTCCATTCTACCTAAGAGATATGTGAGACGTATCTCTGATAGATGAAATGAGGCATAAGATAATAAGGATATTGATCCTACGATCTATATAGAACCAATATGAGATATTGATTCATTAATGGGAAGAGACAATAAAATCCGATATAAACTTTATCTATTCTAATCAAGTTTAGAACTTGATAGATCCACCTAAGGATATAGTATCCATAAGGAATAAATGGATCACTAAAGAATAGATTGGAGTGGATTAGAAGGTAGATACCTTCAAAGGACAGAATAGTTGAAAAGGATATCATTGAAGTCAAATGGTTGACTATGATGAGATCTTTTACCTATTCCATGAATTAATCCATTCGGATTTTTGATTGTTACACTCTATGATTATGAGATAAGCTAATTGGATGTTAAGATAGTGTTCCTCTAAAGTTTTTTGAGGAATAGGTGTATATGATACAACTATAGGGAATCAAATCCCAATAACATCCAAGAAGAGTGTGTATTAAGTTCATTTATGGAGTGAAGTAAAAAATTCCCATAGATCATATATAAGGTTTAATGAGATTAAATCTTATGACTTCGTTAAGAACGAAGAGGAGCCTTGTGTATTCAACAAGATAAGTGGGAGTGCTGTTACTTTCTTGACATTTTATGTTGATGACATACTACTCATTGAGAATGAAGTAGGTGTGTTATCATAAGTGAGCCTAGCTATCAAATTGATCCTCTAAACACAATTTGGGTTTTGAGATCTATGGAGATAGATCTAAAATCAATGCCCAGTTAATGTACGTAGTCATTATAGTCAAAGGGTTTGACATGATAAACTCCAAAATAGGTTTCTTACCTATGTAGTGTGGAGTTGATCTCTGTAAAGTGTTGTCTTTGTAGACTTCTTGAAAGATAAAGAGATCACATAAATGGAGCCCTTATGCCTTTGTCATAGGGTCTATCATTTATATGATGCTACGTACATGATGTAATCAATGCTCTAAGTGTTATGAGCATTCATCGTAGATCCAAGTGAGAGTCCTTTGGATAGTTTAGAGATATATCATTTGGTACTTGAGAAGCACTGAGAATGTATCTCTATACACTGGAGGATAAGACTTGAAGTCTTGTAGTTTTACAAACACAAGCTTCTAATCAAATAAGTTTGATATTAAGTCAGAATAATGGTGGTGCAGTGAGTTGAAAGAGTTCTATGTGATAGAACACTGTAAGTTCTACAACATATGTAAACAAGTTTACATGGGGGTTGCACACTACTTGAGAAGTAGTCTAGATGAAGATTCTCATCTAAGGTATGGGATTGTCCCAATTTTCTTTAAAAGTGTATCATTGTTTTGAGAAAACAATGGGGTAGAGCCGATGTCTCATCAGAAGTTTAGAACTTACGTGGCGATACCATACAATTAGAGAGATTGTAACTTATAGAGATAAAATTAAAGATAAAGTATCTACCGTTAATAACATTGCGGATCCACTAATGAAGCAGTTACTCAAAGAGTGTTTGAGCTTCACCTCGAGCTGATATAGATCAGCCAGATGGGTGATTGGCTTTAGTGCAAGTGGGAGATTGATAGAAATGTATGCCCTACAAGCCAATCATATATGATATGATTCGACATTTCTAGAAATATCTCATTCAATTAATTAGGCAAATCTTCATTATAAGCTCTTATTAGATGCGAATATAATAATGAAGTCCTTGATCAAATACAATGATGATTAAATCATGATGAGATCATGATAATGAGATTGATCATCTAGAGGTATTTGATCTAAATGTTCCTAGTCATAGGATACTTGAGACGGGACATCAAGGATCCGGATAGACTAGTGTATGTGATGTCTTCTCATGTGATGAGGACGACCGATCTCATTGGTCATTAGTGTGGAGACACTGAGATACACATACAAGTGCTCATTAGTTGAATGAGTTCACTGAACTGACCGAATTAGAAACCCTGAATGGTATCTTACCGAACTGTCTATCAGGGTTTTCTATCATCACGGTTGCATGGTTGGACCTTTGACCTGAGTCGCCAAAGATGCCTTGTTGGGTGGAACTTGTGCTTTGACCATTGACTTATGGATCACAATTTAGATGGTCCTATATAGCGATGGATCGGGTACAAGGAAAATCCGATGGAGGCAATTGAGCGGACAACAAGGGATCATCCACTCTCGGTAAGTGAGAGTGAATGTCCTATGGGATAGTACTCTAAATCCCTGGCCAGGGTAGATAGGATAATTGGAAAAGGAGTTTTCCGATTGATCAAATTCCGAGTACATGATCCTATAGAGTCGGTACACTAAGGAGTTGACAGTCGATGCCGTACTCCTTTCCGATCGGGACATTGGATGGATGAGGGTTTATATCCATGTGGTAACTGATGATGGAAAGGCTCAATGGAGATGAAATTATCCCCATAGCCATTTGGGATCATGGGATGTGGCTTGTACCCTTCATGATCGGTAGGCCGATTAATCTGTTATCGGATAACGGATTTAATTAAATTAAATAGAATTGTTCTATTTTATTTAGGCCTCAACCAAATAGGCTATTGGGCCTAGTGGGTCACACACAAAAGGACTTATCCACAAGTACAGGGGCAAGGACGTAATTTATAGAGATTTTGGGTTTTATGAAAAATTCCATAATTCTCTATAAATACTAATGGTTTCAGCCAAACCCAATCAAGCCAAGGGTGAAAACCACGTCCCAAGCCTCCTCCCTACCTCCTCCTCTCTCTAGAAGGTGTCCATGGTCGATGGAGCTCCGTTCGGGAAGAGTTCTCGAGGCCGGCGCGAAGGGAGAACCTGCTGTGGATGAAGTTCGTGTGGATACTGCTGGAGACCGGACACTTGAACGGTTTGTAGAGCTTGAGAAGCTCATCTCCTTTCTCTCCATGGGATTATATGAATCCCTATCAGGTATATTCGAACCCGATTTGATCGGTTTTCAGTTTTCGTCGTTCGGTTCTGATTGAGACGGATTCTAAAGGAACCCATAGGAATCGTCACTTCCGCTGTACCAAATTTTAATGGACGATTCCTTACAGAAGATCGCCGACTGACAGCGGAGGGGTGCGTTGCCGGCAAACCGCGACGGGTTGGTGGAGGGTGGTGGACGGCGATCGCCGGTGTGGTGCACCTGTTGCAGGGGGTGTGGGGGCGGAGGGGTGCAAGTCGCCGGTGGGTTGGGGAGGGTGATGGTCGCAAGTAGGGGTGTAAACGGAATCCAATATTCCGATATTCCGATTCG
Organism: Cryptocoryne crispatula var. balansae; assembly: GCA_036172225.1. Lineage (NCBI taxonomy): Eukaryota > Viridiplantae > Streptophyta > Magnoliopsida > Alismatales > Araceae > Cryptocoryne > Cryptocoryne crispatula. Next base: position 26,602,956 of record CM069923.1, read on the forward strand.
ATTTCGATAAAAATTAACGAGTTTGAAATTTGTTTTTGTATCCTATAAGCTATCGGAATCGGAATAGGATATTTCAGTAGTTTATCGGAATCGGAATCAGAATCAGTTGGTTCCGTTTCCGTTAATCCGATTTCAATAAAAAATAATTATATATAAATAAAATTAAAAAAATAAAGTTAAATAAATTATAAAATATAATGTATAAATTGATAAAATAATAAAAATAAAATTTTAAGAAGATTAGATCAAATTTTAATAATTATATGTAAATTATTGACTCACTTTTGAATAAAAATTAATATTTAATATGCATTTCAGATTTTATCGGATTCGGTTCCGATTTCGATAACAAAATCGGAATCGGTTCGAAATTGGAACATAGTGATTCCGAAATTATCGAAATCGGAATCGAAACCCCATAACCCTTATCGGAATCGGAATCGGATTCTGGTGAATCCGCTACCGAATCTGGCCCGTTCTGACCCCTAGTCGCAAGGGTGGTTGGTCGAGTGGGAGAGAGGAGGTCCGGTGTAAATCGTGGTGCAATGGTTCTCGGGAGGAGATTTTTTGAAGCACGAAGCAAAAAAAATTCCTCCTTACTTCTACCTTCCGTAAGAAGGAGAAGTGAATATTAATAGGTATCCAAACACCATAATTAAAATAAGGACTTCTTATTAGAGGAGAAGTAAAAAAAGTGCTTCTAATGAGTTTCCAAACGCACCCTAAGCTGCCACTGGAGCATTTGATGCCCACCCAGCCACCGAAGTAGGCATCGAGGCCAAAATCACCCCAAATTACCGTGCTTTCTTATCGCCGATATGTTGGGGAAACTCTACAATTTTCGGGTGTAATTTTAAAAAGTAGCATATAACCATGATGTTTCTTTTTTTATTTTTATTAAAATGACAATGAAGAATATAACCATGATATTTATATAACTATTGCTATCTGTTTATATTAATTACTTTATAATATCTTAAAATTTATAGCCATAATTTTGACATCTAAATATTAATACAAGATATTTAATGTTATGATTCAATTGTATGACATAATTACTAACACTTTATCTGTTTCTCATTCACTTATATATATAGCTCGTACTAATCACATCGATATTTAAAGATGTTTCAATCCTGACTATATTATTTTGGCATGTACATATTTTACAAAACATGTCCATATATTATTAATCTTCTCTATAATCTACTAACATGTTACTATTTAGCTTTCATATTCACATATAACTTAACTTCATCTACATTTTACTAATTTTGTCAGGTATAAGTTGTCTAGTTTCTACTTTTTTGTCGTCGTTTGTGTGCCAAAATCACCCTGGATCGGTTTGCTTTCAACATGTAGAAACCTTGCAATCTTAGGGTGTATTTTTAAAGCCAACATATAACTATGATTTTTTTTATTTTTATTATACGGCTACGAAGAATATAACCATGATCTTTTTATAACTAGTTTGATGCCACTATCTATCTATATTAATTACACGATAATATCTTAAAAATATATGGCCATAATTTTGACATATAAATATTAATATAAGATATTTAACCACTGTTATGATTCAAGTGCATGAAATAATTACTAACAATTTGTCTGTTTCTCATTCACCTCACCTATATCTATATGTATAGCTCGTACTAATCACACCCATATTTACAAATGTTTTCATTTTTTATCTCTGTCTATATTATTTTGGCATGTATATATTTTACAAAACATGTTCATATCTTATTAATCTTCTCTATAATCTACTAACATGTTACTATTTCGCTTTCAATATTTTCACATATATCTAACTTCATCCATATTTTACTAATTTTGTCCAAAGTTCACTAACCTTGTTCACAGTTTACTAGCTTTAACATGACTAAATTTTAATATTTCTTTGTCTTATTTGCTTATCATTTTCCACATGAATTAAGTTTTTAAATTTTAACTTAAAAAATGTCTTATGGGGAAAGATGTTGAATGCTTCAACTTGACGTTAGGCAATAAGGTAAGACATAAGAAATTTTAAGATAACATAATTTAGGTATAATAAACAAATATCCCACGACTAGATATCATCACATATGAACTAAAGAAACATTAATCATGAATTCCAATCATAATTAGGTTATAGTGAAATCATAATGATGCGTAACAAAGAGGTGTAGGCATCTTGTCCAATTGTAGATCTTGGATTATATCCCTAGATAGAGATTTTGTTGCTATGCTGCTATTACTAAGTTAGTGCTTGGTGTTGCTATTATTGTGGTTGATTCTTTAAAGACCTTATCTACTCTTTCCTCTTCTTTTATTTAAAGACCCTCCCATTGTTGACTTAGGTAGCCATCTATCTTGACTCCAAAATGCAGTCATTCTTTACCATTTTGAATGACTTGACCTGTTAGCAATGATAATTAGCAAGATATTTTGGTAACAACGTCCTTAGGGGTCTGCGGTAATAATTAGCAGTCAACAATAATAATCAAGTCAAGGATGAGAATCATGTCCTCAACCTCCTTCTTACATTCTCCTCTCTCTGGAAGATGTTTATGAATGATAGAGCTACATTCAAGAAGAGTTCTTAAGCACAGTGTAAAGCGAGAATCCTATGGATAAAGTTCATTTGGATACTGTTAAAGACCGAACATTTGAATGGTTTGAAGTGTTTGAGATCTTCTTCTTCTTCTTCTTATTGTTCTTCAGATGAATCTCTATTAAGTATATTCAAACATGTTTTATTCAATATTCAATTTTTGTCGTTTGGTTTTCATCAAGACAAGATCAATATGAACTCATAAGAATAATCACTTGAACTACACTAAATTTTATAGGACGATTTCTTATAGATGGAGACTACATTGGTTAAAATTTTGGCCATCATCCCATATCTATCAATAGGGGTGCAAACGAGCCGAGCCGAGCCGAGTAGTATGGTGTTCAAGCTCGGCTCGTTTATTTTACACGAGTTCGAGTTCAAGCTCGAGTTTTAGTGAGTATGTGGAACACTTGTTCAAACTTGGTTCGTTTATTAATCGAGCCGAGTCGAGCTCGAACTCGAGTAGTAGTTAGACTAAAATTCAATTTATATTCAAACTTAAGTTATATACAAACTCCTTTATAAACCGAAAATGAAAAGTCATTTGTAAAACTTTAGATTTAACTCATTTATGAAACTCAATCTAAGTTTAAACTTAATTTTTGAATTATTTAATATATTTAAGTGACAATATATAAATATTAATACTTAAAATTTAATTTTTAAAAATAAATATATAATATAATATTTAATCGAGTTATTCGCGAGCTTATCGAGCCGAGCAGGAGTTTGTTCAAGCTCGGCTCATTTAATGAGTCGAGCTTTATTTTTTTTCAAACTTGTTTATTTAACATAATAAACAAGTCGAGTCAAGTTTTTATCGAGTCGAGGTTCGAGCTACTTGTCGAGTGTATTGGTTCGTTTGCACCCCTATCTATCAATATACTTGACAAAATTCTTCTTGTTCCTTATCTTGTTAGCCCATAGATCAGTGATAGAATAGGATAGTCTAATTCTATTCCCATACTACTATAAAAATTTATTTCTAATCAAACACTTACTTGCTTCTGAAAAATCAAGTGAATAGAATCATTCTAATATTAGTTTTTCCAATGATTGCGCATATACAAGAAGATGATAGAACTCAGGTCGTATCGTCAAGAGGAGGACTCTTAGAGGAAGTCCTTGACATGGATAAAGAGGTTACCAGTTTTGTAACTGTTAAGCATTTTAGTCCCACATTGGATACCGGAGAGAGTATTCTCATACTTATAGACATAGTCCTGGTTACCTCAATGCCTAGGTTTTGGAATTTTCCACATGATATCAAAGCAAGTGGGCTTTTAAGGCTCTGTCCCTTTGGTTTTAGGGTTTTGTCCCTCCGGTGGGTCTGCACCTATTTTCGCTTGACATTGCCCTATGTATTCTTATCATGGCTCTGACGGTGGGCGACCGAGAGGGAGAGTGTTAAGTGATTTAGTCCCATATTGGATATCGGTGAGGGTATTCCTATGCTTATAGACCTGGTCCTGGTTACCTCAATACCTAGATTTTTGGGTTTTCCATAGTTACAATGATAGTATACCAACATCTTCAAAGGTGAGAGATGAAAAATGGGAAGAGAAGAAAAAGTGATCTCTAAAATCACCAAAGTTTCCAAAGTGCACTTGAGTTCATGGTATTACTCATTCATTTAGTTGAGTTTATCTTGCATGGCCTAGTTGGCAGGTGCATCGCAAGTAACGAAAGGAGAAGAAGAGATATCTAAAGCACCAAGATGAAAACATGATAGGTTGAAGCAACTAGGTAAGAAGGATGAGTAGGAGGTCTAAATAGAGATCGAGAGGGAGGAGAAGGATTTTTGGAAAGGATTTAAGGTTTGAGGAGGGGCAATTAAATTATGGTCTAGGTGGTTGAGGATTGTCACCAGAGAGAAAGAGGAGGGCATTGACCCAACATAAGAATGTCCTAATGGTACCATGTTGGTATGATAGGCTACCCATCAAGGGTTAGAACAGAGAGTTGACTAGTTTCAAGGGAAGCATGGCCATGGGTAGGGTTTGCATGCCAAAGGGCTTCAAAGGGAGAGAATGGCTTTGGGTTGTCTTCCAACTCATTGATGGCATGCAAAACATCAAGGTAGATTGATGACACATTGATTGGCTCATTGTAAGCTTGGTCATACTCTAGTTGCCTGTTGTATTGCTTTACGTTCCTTTGTAATGCACCCAAATCGGAGGATCATTGACATGACAAGAATAGGAACATTATTAAGAATAGGAACTTTTGTTTTATTTCATTTTCAAATTTTTTGGGATTCGATTTTGGTAAAGAAAACAAGATTTACCTCAAATAAAACTTTTTCTCCTCTTTTTTCTATTTTCTTTTCTTTATGATTGTTTTGTTATTTTTATTGTTCGGTTAACCTAAAAGCAATGTTAAGCTAAAAGTAAAGTCTTATTTTTGTTACATTGTTTTAAAATATTTTTTTGTTTTCAATTCTTAATCAGGCACAAGTGGTACCAAATAATCTAAAATGATTAATGCAAAATTTTTGTTCAATCTAAAACAAATAGATTTTAAAAGTAGATCTTAATCAATGGGAGTATATTTCATGGAGGGAGGTAAAAATACAATCAGAATTGATAAGAGGAGAAATTAAGCATGCAGCCCTTTATTACATGTCAACATTAATTAAACATCATCACTTGGCATATATTCTAAGTCCATGATCATCCATGCAATCACATTCATCCATCACATCATGGAGGGAGGTAAAAATACAATCAGAATTGATAAGAGGAGAAATTAAGCATGCAGCCCTTTATTACATGTCAACATTAATTAAACATCATCACTTGGCATATATTCTAAGTCCATGATCATCCATGCAATCACATTCATCCATCACATAAATATATTACAATACATGGTAATAATATGAAATAACTATTATATTATAAAATAATATATCATGTTTTTAAAATTCATGATCTCATGTTTGTAAAATTTATGAGGTGTGTAAGCAACTGCAAAAAATTTCGATCGGGCCCATGGGAGCCAACGGCGGCGGCTAATGCGGCAAGGCTAAAGGTGCAAGACAACACCACGGGTGCGTGCAACGAGGCCTTGCACAGTCGTGCGACAGGGTGGTCAACAAGATGAGGAGGCTGTGAGCACGAAGAGGCGGGGGCGATCAACATCAGAGGATTTTGGTAAAATGAAAAAGAGAGATAGAGAGAGGAGAGAGCAGCAGCTTAGAGAAGAAAAAAAAAAGAACGAGAGAGAGCAATTGCGGCTAGGGTGAAAAGAAGGGGGAGAAGGTGATTTCGGTGGGTATAAATAGGGAGAGAGAGGAATGTAAATAAAATAAATAATTAATTAATTACATCTAATTTACTTTTCTCAATATTAATAAAATAAAAACTCTAAATATTACATGTAGAGTCTAGCATGACTCACTCCAAGAGTTTGTAAATTGTGTTCCATAGATCTTCAGGAGCCTATTCTAGAAAAGAAGCCTAGAGATGCAAGAAAAAGATCGGGAGTTCCGATAGGAAATGGTGATCTCTTGCTTTCAGATCATTTGAATTTGTTTTTAAACATACTTAGTTGTCTATCCAAGTACTAGTAGTCTTCCCTATCAGATTTTTCAGAGTTATCAAAAGATTTGTTTTTATGTTGGTATTGGAAAATGGAATATGTTAAGTTTTATCTTGTTGTCATGTTGTCTGTATGTCCATTTTGTGATTTAATTTTCTGAGTGGTGATACAATCATGATAAATAATTTTATTAGAATAAAATATAAGATAAGATAGTTAAAGATATAAATTGTAATATTGTTCGATGGATATGATAACAAAAGAGTGAACCATGTATAACTATCTATCAAAGGAAGGGGATCACCCATCACCCATTTAAAAAGAGTCTCTCATCTTTTTGGTCCTCAAAAAATTTATAAAAATATATATTTGTAATGACTATCGAACTTTTAAATAAGTTCTATTAAAAAACACATTTTTCTAATAAAAACTCATTTTGCCATGCACACAAACACCCCTAGAAAGTAGCGAGCACCCATATCAATTTTCCAAGGCTATGCTAAATATGAGATGATCTAAAACCCAATGACAAACAATCAATAGGGAAAAATAAATTGAATGTCAATTGTTTATTTGATTAGGTGTAAGGTAACAAGTTTTACAAAAATGAAAATTGAACTTTTGTTACAAAAACTCAATTTGTCGTGCAGCCATACACCACTACATGGCATTTGCCATAGCAAAGTTGACATCCTTGGAAGAGTCCCATCAGATGCATCCTCGCTTAAGATGGTCACAAGCGGACAACCAACAAGATAGTACATTGACTCAAAGAAGGGCATGACAAAAACCTAAGGTTGTAAACGGAATCCTATATTCTGAAATTTTTACCTTCAGTTGACTTTTCATCTCTAACCACCCTCGCCAACCAAGCCAGCAGCCTCTGTAACTCCTTTTCTAGAGGAAGCCTTGAATGCATATTGACCGGCAAAGCATTGATCCTCGATTTCAGCAACAGTAGCATTAATGGAGATGAGGAGAAGCGCCAAGGCAGAAGAACAGGAACAAAGAGAAAAGTGCAACTATGCTATGCCACACTCTGTCTACTACCTTGCTGTCAATCTTTTACTTTCTCAATTGTGTGCTTGAAATATATGGGGTTGGCCCTGTGTGTCCCCCTCTTGCCCTTCTTCTTCTTCTTCTTATCTTCCTACTCCTCTTCCTCCCTCTGCACAAAACAAGGTTTTGCTTTCATTTCAAGATGGCCATGGCTAGCGGCAGACCTTCTTCCCCTTGTGGAGAGAAATGGCTAGACGATCATGCTTGGGGGCAACCGACAGGACTAACTGAGGTAGCTCCCGCCGACGATGCTTGGGGAGATGGGGGAATCAAGCTAACTAGTCCAATTGACGACGACATTGTTATATATTTTACCACCGCAGTACCCTTGATGTGCTATTGTTAATTGAAGTGTTATTATTATCTTTCTTTTTTATTTTACTCCTTCTTCGATCCTTTGCTTTTCACTTCACTCAGTTGCTTTCTACATATGCAGAATATGATTGAACATATGATATGTTAAAGAAGAGAAAGTTATTGTACACTCATAGCAGCCAGAATCTTATTATATGGAGTACAACAGAGGGGAGATAAAATCATAACAAGAGTCATCATCTCATATAATGATTTAGAGATAAACATTCCGCTGGAGAGTCCTCAATGTATAGAAGTCAATTTACATACGTAACTATATAATTACATCAAAATGTCCCCTCAAACTAATGACTGAAGCAATATTTAGTTTGTCACGTAGTTGCGAAAAGCATTGTTTTGATAGACGATGGTGAATATATCTACCAATTTATCCTTTGTAGAGTCAAATGAAACAACAAGATTTTGAAGAGCAACTTGCTTACGGACAAAATGATAATCTATCTCAAAATGTTTTGCTCATGCATGAAATATGGGATTGGCAATAGGTAGCATTGATGTTATCACACCAAAGAATCAATGCTTGAGTAAGAGAAAATCCAATCTCAGTGAGAAGTGATTGTAACCAAATAAGTTTTGTAATAGCATTTGCTAATGCCTTATACTCGTCTCTCTGTCGTGGAGTGTGCTACAATGACTTGTTTCTTTTAACTCCATGAAATGATATTGTGCCCTAATAAGAAAGCATAGTCACTAGTAGAGCGATGATCAGTGGAACAACCAGCCCGATCAGCATCACTAAATGCATGTAACCGCATAGATGAATTCTAATGTATCAAAAAATCATGATCCATAGTTCATTTTAGATACTAAAGTAGAAGTTTGACAGACACCCAATTATTAGACTTTGAATCATGCATATGTTGACATGCACGATTAACAACAAATGCAATGTCTAGTCAAGTAATAGTCACATAATGTAGGGCACCAACTATAGATATTTACACATAAGGCTCCATAAAAATGTATGAATCAGAAATCACCTAAGTGGGAGGTGTTGCAATTGGAGTAGATATACACTTTGCGTTAAACATATTCATCTTTTTTAACAGGTCGACAATATATGTATATTGTGATAGCACACAATCAACTTGCTGCTTTTGAAGCTCAATTCCCAAGAAGTAATGAGCATCTCCAAGATCTCAAATCGTAAAATCTTGTTTTAAAGAAGCTATAAGCATGCTTATGTCCTTTGTTTTAGGGCCTATAATCAATATGTCATCGACATATAACATATATAAGAATGGAGATTTTAGACTTAGAAGATTATCGATAAAAGAAGGGAGGATCCATCTTGGAATCACGAAAACCAAGCTCTTGAAGCCTAGTACTCAATCGCATAAACCATGCCCAAGGAGCTTGCTTCAATCCATAAATGGATCTATGAAGATGGCATACATGATTCGGAAATTGTAGATGTGAAAAGCTAGGCGGTTGCTCCATGAACACGATCTCATTAAGAACACCATGCACCGTGTAAAAAGACATTACAGACATATAATTGATGGATTGACCATCCATGTGTGATAGCAATAGTGAGAAGGAGCCGAACGGTAGTTATTTTAATAACTGAACTAAATGTTTCATAAAACTTTACACCAAGTTGTTGTCGGAACCCCTTAGCCATAAGTCGTGCTTTATGTCCTTCAATGGAACCATCAGCTTTCTTTTTGAGTTTAAACACCCACTTGCAACTAATCACATTCATACCTGACTTGCGAGCAACAAGAGACCACATGCCATTTCGGAGTAAAGCATCAAACTCAACACCAATAGCAGCCCGCCATAATGAATCTCAAGAAGCTTGAGAGAAAGAAGTAGGCTCATCTTACTCAATGAGAGTATGCAAATGGCTGGAGACTTCCATTACTTGTGACTGAAGAGGGCAACAAGAAAATCTTAATCGTGAGTAGGATGGAAGCACACAAAAGGATTACTTGATCTGATACCATGTTAAAGAAGGGAAAGCTATTGCGCATTCACAACAAGGGATCTTATTATATAGTGTAAAACTTAGGGGAGATAAGGATCGTAACAAGAGTCCTCATCTCATACAATGATTTAGGGATAAACATCCTGCCAAATAATCCCATTGGAGAGTCCTCAACGTATAAAAGTCTATCTACATACGTAACTATCTAATTACATCAATATGATATTCTTTCTTACGTACCAATGCTCGGTTATGATGCTAAATAATAAGATGAAGCCTCCCCGTAGTGATGTATGTACCATGTATTTGCAATGTTAGTGGGGGCACACCATGTTTTCTGCTGGCACTTTCACTCTTTCTCTCTCTTCTTCAACGTGGCTCGTTCTCATCTGATATATGTGTGTGATCGTATGTACATAAAGTGGTGTATATATATGTGTATATATATGTTTTTATTTCATTATTTCATTCAGAGAACATATAATATGGTTGAACTGCTCCATGAGAGGACCTTTTAGCAAGGATGGAGTAATACAAACAATGTTAGCGCATGTCCATCATCCCAAGAAAATAGGAAATGCCACGTCGTTCTTGAACTGTTGGAATGGGTGTTTTTAGGAGAACGTTGAGGTAGGTGCCATTGGGGCGGAGGTGTAGGTGAAAACATCTCAAAAACAAAAAAAAACTATTAGAAGACTGAATAATTGTTGTTTTGTCTCCGTCAGAGCCTCTAGATGCCGCCATAAAGTTATCTTCTTGCTCTTGCGATTCAACATTGGTATCAGAGCTGGTCTCGGCATCACCGTCGCCATGATTCCTCATCAGACTTCTGCCACGCTGCAACCATCTTGTGTCCTTTGAAGGAGTGATCTACCACAATGCCATTACTGCCTGCCATTGCAACATAGCCACCATGTTGTAGAAATTATCTACCTACACTATCAGTCACTATTGACTACTCCTTAAAGAAGCCCTCCATCGACAGTGATGCCCCACTCAACAATATAGCTCCAAAGCCAAGCTTCAAAGTGGCGAGTCCTCCATTCGTTGACGCCCTGCCTGAACTAAAAGTGGTCATTTGTCGACGTAATAATCCAATGTCTCTCTGTGCTTCTCTCTTTTTCACTGGCTAGGACTGCTATAGCTGCAACAAACTATTGCTGTCGACATCCACAGTGTTGTTACCACCTTGCTCATCCACCCACAATGCTGTCCCACCACCTCCTGGACATTACCGTCCAAAAGAAGATAAGTAACATAGTTGCCACTTAATTTCATATTTGTTAAAATATTATTTTAGTACAATAGCATCACTCATAATGTCAAATTTATATGTGTATGTGTTCTTTTATAGTGTTGTTATACTTATTTTGATAGTTATTGACATTCATAAAAAGTCTTGTATGTTGCATATAATTAGAAAGCAAAAATATTTATATTTGCGTAATTATCTCTATGTATTGGATATATAATTTGACAGAAGGAGAATTGCATATATATATTCTGTATATACATTGCTGCCAATTTATTTAAACTTGTCTATATAGTTCAAGCAATATAGCAAAGATGTTAAACCTGATCAGTATGATTGTTAGGTTACTTTTACCATCATCATATTATATTTGATTGATGATAATTAAATTGATTATTCATGTTACCATGCAAATTTGGTGTATTACCGATCAATATTTCACTTATCTTAGAAATACTCTAGTCATAATGGCCACTAGATTAGTTGCTACGGAATTGACAAAACTTGACAAACTAAATGGAATGAATTATGATATGCGGCATAGAAAAATTAGATATTATCTAATTTGTGATAGTATAATGTAAGGAATCGTCCATAAAAATTTGGTGCAGCGGAAGTGACAATTCCTATGGGTTTCTTTAGAATCTGTCTCAATAAGAACCGAACAACGAAAATCGAAAATTGATCAAATCGGGTTCGAATATACCTGATAGGGATTCATATAATCCCATGGAGAGAAAGGAGATGAGCTTCTTAAGCTCTTCAAATAGTTCAAATGTTCGGTCTCCAGCAGTATCCACACGAACTTCATCCACAACAGGTTCTCCCTTCGTGCCAGCCACGAGAACTCTTCTCGAACGGAGCTCCATCGACCATGGACACCTTCTAGAGAGAGAAGAAGGTAGGGAGGAGGCTAGGGACGTGGTTTTCACCCTTGGCTTGATAAGGTTTGGCTGAAACCATTAGTATTTATAGAGAATTTAGGAATTTTTCTTAAAAACCCAAAATCTCCATAAAGTACGCCCTTGCCCCTGTATTTGTGGATAAGTCCTTTTGTGTATGACCCACTAGGCCCAATAGTCTATTTGGTTGAGGCCTAAATAAAATAGAACAATTATATTTAATTTAAATAAATCTATTATCTGATAACAGATTAATCGGCCTACTGATCATGAAGGATACAAGCCACATCCCATGATCCCAAATGGCTATGAGGATAATCTCATCTCCATTGATCCTTTCCATCATCAGTTACCGCATGGATATAAACCCTCATCCATCCAATGTCCCGGTCGGAAAGGAGTATGGCATCGACTATCAACTCCTTAGTGTACCAACTCTATAAGATCCTTTAGTCGAAATTGAACCAATTGGAAAACTCATTTTCCAATTATTCTATCTACTCTGGCCAGGGATTTAGAGTACTATCCCATAGGACATTCACTCTCACTTACCTATATGTGTATCTTAGTGTCTCCACACTAATGACTAATGAGATCGGTCATCCTCATCACATGAAAAGATATCACATACACTAGTCTATCCGGATCCTTGATGTCCCGTTTTAAGTATCCTTTGACTAGGAACATTAGATCAAATACCTCTAATGATCAATCTCATTATCATGATCTCATCATGATTTAATCATCATCGTATTTGATCAAGGACTTCATTATAATATTTGCATCTAATAAGAGCTTATAATAAAGATTTGCCTAATTAATTGAATAAGATATATCTATAAATGTCGAATCATATCATATATGATTGGCTTGTAGGGCATACATTTATATCATATAGAATATGTTATTGAGGGTATTGCTCTAGAACTTATTAAAACTCTCACTAAGCTGGAAAAGAAAATATATGAGCAATGGATAGTTGGTGATAAGAAGGATAGAAAATTAATGTTGTTGTTTATGGAGGATAATCTCATTAAGTTTCTTGAAACTTGTGAGATACTTCATAAACTATGGCATACTATTATAAAAAGATATGCTATTACCACGGAAACTAAAACCAAGTTGTTGCTACATAGGTATGATACATGTAGTATGCAAGATAGAGAAGATGTGGTAGTGCATGAAAAAGAAATCATAGTTAGGGTCAAGGATTTAGCTATATTTAGAAGTGATATTCCAAATAAATTTTTTTATCACCACTGCATTGCTTGGACAATTACCCTTATTGAATGTAGTTGCCACAATATTAAGAATTGTTAGTTCAGTTTTAGTTGTCATAATATTGCCTTTACGGTTAGCAATAGAATTTTGTATTATGGCAAAAAGGAAAGGACTAGAGGTGAATCTAAAAGAGACCAATGCAATAAATAAGAAGTTAGTTTCTTATCAACACCACAAGAGAGTTCCTAGATTTGCTTACTATTGTGAAAAGTTTGGTCATTTTAAAACTAACTATCTAAGTAAACATAGCATTGTGAGTGAAAATATACACCTAGAAAATAAGAAAACTAGAAAGAGTGAACTTGTCAGCGTTATTGAATGTGACATAGGTTCAACAAATTCAAATGAATGGTGGGTCAATTTAAAAGCTACTAGGCATATTGCAAAGAATAAGAAAGGACTTTTGTCCCTAAAGAAATTAAATGCTGAGAAACAAAGGATGATGATGGAAAATGACACCTATAACGATGTGGAAGGTGTTAGTACTTATAAGCTAGATTTTGAGGATAATATTATGATCCTCAAGAATGTGTTTTATGCACATAAAATTTAGTGGATTCTCATCTCTATTCTAGCATTGATAAGAAAGGGTTTCAATGTTAGATTATGGAATGAAGAGTGTTAATTGGAAAGAATGGAGATATATGTGTGATGAGAAAGTTTTTCCCAAAACATGATCTATTTTATATTCCTATAATTGACACTGGAAGAAATAATTCAAATGATAATTCTGAGTATTCCTTGTGGTATTAGGAAGAATGTGATCTTTGGCATTTTAGATTGGGTCATCCCAAAAAATATAAAATAGTATTAATTGCAAGATTGAATATGCTACGATTGTCAAAGATAGAATTGTCACATAGTGAAGATTGCTTAGTTGAAAATATGACTAAGAAGCCATTCATAGTTAGACATAGATCACAAGAATGATTAGAGTTGATCCACTCAGATATATGTGGACCTCTAAGTTTGAAATCATATGATAACAAGGAATATTTCATTACATTTATAAATGACTACTCAAGGTATGCATACATGTGATCTCATTTCTGCTAAGTCTGAGGTGCTTAGCTATTTTAAAAGATATAGAGCAGAAGTGGAAAGGTAATTGGGTAGGGATATTTAGATGTTAAGAATTGATAGAGGTGGAGAATATAACTCAAAGAAGTTTGAGTCATATTGCCAAGAGCATGGAATAAAACGTCATGTAACAATACTGTATACACCACAATAGAATGGTATGGTTGAAAGAAAAAATAAAACTTTAATGAATGTGGTTAGATGTATGCTATCCCGACATCCAAAGCCAATCCGACGTCGAGAGATCAATCCCGAAGCGAAGGAGAAGCCCAATCCGTGTGTTCTGTAGCAACCAAACTTCATCGACTTCTATAGAAAATCTGGGGCTCCTGTTGCAAAAGTCTTCAATAGAAGAGTTCTTCCTATCCTCGTCCTCTTTCATTTTCATCCAGAGGCACTCAATTCCAACTTGCCGTCTGTCCGTGGCGATTGCTTCACTAAGGGCGCATATCCAGGTTCTATTTTTCTATATCCGCCTATTTTCAGATTTTTTACAAGCTTCTAACGGCGAATTTCGGAGAAGTCATCAACAGGAGATCTCTTCCTATCCGAGTTCCCCAACCATAGAAACAAACATCACTCAATTCTCACATCGGGGTTAGCCGTAGAGTTCTCTGCACCAAAGTTGTGCCAGGAGGGTACAAGGCTACCCGAACCGGCTTGTTTCAATCATCTCAGCTTCAACTCAAGCCGATTCACTCCATAAGCTTCCTCAACCCATTTCATTCAATTTATTTACTGTTTTAAAACATCTTTTAGTTTAGTTTGCATCATTTTTATATAACAAAAAACAAAAAAAAAAGGTTAAGGCTCACCCCGAAGTCGGTGAGTTTGATTTCAATTGCTAATTTCACATCTTCTTATTTTAGTTACTACTCTTCACTCAAGTCTAATTCATTCTTTCACTTGTTTTCATTGTCTCTAAGTTGCACAGATCAATCAAGCTAGCATCGGTTGGACTCTTCTTCATCGGCCGGTCGAAGAAGAAGAACGTTGAACTCACATCCCAATCTCCCACGCTAAGGTACACATGGTCAAATCAACTTATCTCTGGTTTCTATTCCATAAAGTGGAGCCTGCGGCTCCTGGCGACCACATCCTTTATTTATGCTTTAAGTTAATTCATTCCTCACTCTCCTCCCACATGACCCGAACCGTCTCTGGTGCTCGAGTGACGCCGTGAGATGAAAGTTCGGGGATCAATGTGAGTGTGGGACCGAGGTGGGTATTTTACTACTTTCCGAGTGTTTTCCGATTCACTCTCTTTCTCCTACTCCATCTTTCACCTTTTTCTTGAGGTGTTGATCGAGAACCCGTTTTCGGAGTCGACAAATATAAGCCATTAGAACTTCCCCCTCGAGCCAACACCTTCCTTGACTAGATGTCCATGATAACACAATATTGTGGAAAGAATTCAAAAGAGACATCATTAACCTTTGTGAATTGTGACACGGACAACAAACTTTTAGCTAACAAACGGACATGCAAGGTATGATAGAGTTTAAACTATTTATAACCTGAGGTGACAACATGATTGATGTTCAGTCCCTCACCATTACCAACTAAAACTTTGTCTTAACCAGTGTAGGAAGCTGGATTTTGAAGAAGACCAAATTTGGAGTGCATATTTACGCCTCTACTTGTAGCTGCTATCCTAACACTACCTTCCTCCAGCTTTCTAACATCTATCTTGTCAAGAATATTGTGAGATCTCATCTCTCTAAGCTTTCTAAGGTGAGGTTGACAAGTGAGACTACATTCCTTGGGAAAATCAAATGTAATGGGCTGATGCCATTAGGTTCTACACCCAACAACATATGCGGTTCAATTGATTCATCTACCCTCAAAGGCTTGCATGTTGGAATGTCTCTTGGCCTTCACATCATGTCATGTAACTATTTGGGTGATGTGCAAGGTCAGACATGTCTAACTGAAAAATGTAGCCTATTGAAATTCCCCCTCATTTGAAGAAGGGTCAACTCTATCATTGAAATGGGAAATCCATATGCAATTTGATCATAATGGCAACTATTTTGCAAAGTCATCCCTCACTTGTTGTGCCTCAATCACATATGTTGGCTTTGGCTCAAGCCTAGGAGAAAATGCTGCTGCAATGGTGGCCATGTTATATAGCAAGGAAAAAAATAATAAAAAAGGGAATAAGTATTAGTAAATACATGTCGAGTACCACGACTTGCCCGATTATTCTACACCAAGCTTGTTAGGGATGGATTATGGAAAGTCTTCATACGTAAAACACACTTATTTGTTGGCGGTGAAATCTTCTCTCATTGGAAAAACTCGACATCTTCACCTTCATAATGATGTAGGCTCATATGCATCCTTGTAGGAACTATGACAGCAATAAACACAACCTGTCATCAAGAAAACGTCAAAAGATGACTACTAGTCAACTCAAGCCCTAACCTCAAATTATTTATGGTTTGCTATATGGATTTTCATTTTCCACGCATATAACTACCATATGTTGAATTTTCGTAGGAAGACTTCCCTCTTATTGGAAAATTGATTTTTCAGAAACTTTCATAGTTGTCAAGGCGACAAGGTGCCCAACGCATCGAAGGGTACTAATTCCGCTTAGGCGACGAGGTGGCTGCTTAGGCGCTGCCTGAGTGGTCAAGGTGGTATTCAAGGAAGGCTAGGTCGGGGGTCATTATACATAAAAGCATGCATAAATCTAATTAAATTTTTACGTTATAATTGAATAGGAGTGTTTTATCTATGTATATAAGTAAATATGATGTGTGTGTAAGAGAAAAGAGTTAAATAGATTTTTATAAAATTTAAGTATGTAACACATTTATGTTTATAAAATTTACATATGTGCGATAGTATAAGTGATAGTGAAATATTGTTAGAACATTATTAAATGTGGGGCACAGAGTAGTGGCAGATCGACATATTAAATGTGTTATAGTATAAGTGATAGTGAAATATATTAATATGTTCAACCTATCATTAAATAGGTGTCCCTTGTGAGGGGTATCAAGGGGGAAAAACAACTCAAAATTATTTTTTTAATCATGTAAAAATACCCAAAGCGCCTTGGGTACCTAGGCGGGAGCCTTGGGCACCTTTTTGGCCTCAGACAAGGTGCCCTGGCAAGGTGTTGTTGGAAAAGTGCCTTGCTGCCTAGGCGGGCGCCTTGACAACTATGGAAACTTTTCCAAGGATTTATATTGAATTTTGTAGGAGTCTCATCCTATCAAGGTACTCGAGTTTTAGGTATATTTATCTTTAATTTTAATATTTTTTTATTCATAAGTCTACGTTATCTCTATCCCTTGAATTTACACCCTCTGATTGGCCTGACAGTAAGGAGGATAGGTGTGGCTGAAACCTTGGTACGACTCTTCTTTCTGGCCAAGGCTTGTTGCCCAACCTTTAGGCCTAAGGCCATTGTGCAGCCCTCTCTCACTCTATCCTTCTGTCAGATATAGTAGGATCGAGGCTAGCATCTGTAGCTCCGGCCGGGCCTTTTGGCCTTTCCCCCTGCCTATTCTCTTCTCAAACAAGGAGTAGGGGTGTTCTACCCCTTTACTTCATTGATAGGGTTTTGAGCCCTGTTTTCTTTTATTTGCACGAGGGCAATGACTTTTGGAGCTTCAACAAGAGTTTTAACTACAATAAATCAAGCTTAAAGGCTGTTTAGATGCTTCAACAAGGGTTTATTCCCCACTTTCAATCATATACAAGCTTTTACAGGAGTTTAACCCTCTAAATTAGGCTTAAGGCCAATCGAAGACTCAATAGGGACTTGTCCCCACTTCATTGGCCTTAAGGTTGTTGAAGAGCTTTTGGAAGACTTGAGCAGAGCTTTAAGCCTCTCAGATTCTTTGAATTCACATCATTTAAATAGGAGTATATAACCCTCTTATTTAGGCCTAAGGCCTATTAAAGATACCCTTTCAAGTATATTTTACAATCCTTCATCAAATTACACTTGGATAGTAAAGGAATTAATTCTATAATAAGCCAGAAAAATAGGCCCTTATAAGCACTTGCACTAGGACCTTAATCCAAGCATTAATAGGCTATTTCATTGAAGATGACTTGGTGTTCACAAATTAAGCCCTATAAGGGTTGAGAATGGGCTTTGATATAGGTTGAGAATAGCCCATTAAACATGCTGCTCTCACCACCCCCCACCCCCTATGCCAGAAAGGATTGAAATTGGGCCTCTTGACGTGCCTAAGGATAGGCCATAAAACTACCCACACTTGATCTAAAGGTGGGTCACAGAACTTCCCTTAATTGGGTTGAAGATCACCTTGTTAGACACTATTGGTAGGGCCTTAAAATAGGTCTTAGAATTGCTCTTAAATGGATTATAATGGACCTAGAAAATAGGCCATAGTCCATCACCCGAATTGGCTTAGCATGGGCCCAAGGATAGGCCATGGATTGACCTTTAGGGGTGCTGAGGATGGCCCCGTGATAGGACCCTAAAATAGTCATTGAAACAACCACTCACAGTGAGCCAAATTACGTATGAGTTAGGCCTATAAGTAGGCATCCAAATAGTTCTAGGGACCATGGAATGCAATCTTTCAAGAATTTCTCAAGATCTCCCGAGAATCTTCATCTCTTCATGCCTCAGAGAAATGAGATCAAGGATCCGAGATGTGTATATATAATATTCTTTTTTCCCATCATATGTTGATAACTTACCAATAGAAATTACCTAAATTGTTTATATTAACTCTTTCCTATTACTAATTCAATTATATGATTTTATGAAATTTTCACATGCTAACAATTCTATTCTTGACCCATTTTTCTATTATATTTTGTAAATTAGGATTTATATATGTTTATATATGTATATATGATTCAAATTGTAACACAATCTCTTGGTTTTCAAGGAGATATCTTATCTAGATGTGGCTTGAGGAAAAGCCTAGATCCAAGTCAAAACCTATTGATGTATCTTCTATTGACATGATCAACCTTTCTATATTTGTCTTGATTTTTACTGTCAACTTGTCTACTCTTGGTCCTTAGTCTCATAATTATTATGTCATTCTACATTAACATATTGAGATCTGATTTCATGAGATTTCCTCGATATCTCTCCAAGATCTCTTCTCTCTAATTATCTCGAGATGAAACTTAGATGTGAGATGACGATCCTTGCTAGGGACAAACAATTAACTTTCAACAATTGAGCTGAAGATGGGTCCCAAAATAGGTTGCTGACAAGCTTCAAGATAGGCCATAAAAGTGCCCTCAGATGCACTTCAAGTGAACCTGAATTGGGCTTAAATTGGGCTTCAAACTAACTCTTGATATAACATTAAATACGGCTTCACCCCAATGTCACTTAAAGACCCTTGATTGGGCCTCCACAGGGCTTTAAGCAGGCTGTTAACTTCCTATAGAACCAGCCATACAAATATCCTTAGTTGTGCCGAAAGTGGGATTTTCGCAGGCCATAGGTCTTCTAATTGGCTTAGGCTTCCTTTCAAGCAATCCTCAAAGTGAGGTGACTTTCCAATGGGGTTGTTAATGCCCAAAACAAACCTTGATTTTGATTAACCCTAAGAGGGTAGGTTTTCCAAGCAACATATACCAGCCACTCAATTTTGGTTGAATATCTAAATATATAAAATTTCAGATTTAGCATTAGATAAATTGGAGAGAGAGATAGAGAGAGTAATACAGGTTAGCACTAGATAAATTGGAGAGAGAGAGAGTAATACAGGTTAATAGTAGAAAATTTGGAGAGAGAGTAATATAGGAAATCGATGGAACCTGTGTTCTATTTTTTCATTCATACATCTATTTTAAATTTACTTTCTTGTACTCAAAATAGATCAGAATTGCTAGCAAGTAATAAATCTTGCATGTGTTGTATCATCTAGCAAATAGTAACTTCCTCACAAGAACGCAGAGCATTTATTTAAGATGGATTTTGACAAATTCAACATTAACTATGCAAGGTTGCTTTTATTCCAAGAGAGTGGTGCTTTGTTCCAAGTTCTAGAAATATATGTAGGAAAATCTATTGTAGTTCACTAGTCTTTGAGATTGTCTGCAATAGGAAATGTTATTTGAAAATGACTGGTCTAGTTCATGGTGAACCATAGACATGATCTCAACCTTCACATAGTATGGTAGACACTGAAAAAAGATATACTTTTCCTTCATGAAGCTTGCTTTAGGTGGTTAGGTCAATTCTTTCAACTCCTTGAGTGGTTCCTACTTCTGTTCATATTTAGGTTTCAAAATTCTGATCTTGGTTAGCATGGATTGGCTTATACGGGTTAGCTTTACGCGATCCCTAGTAATTTGGCTGTCGCAACACAGTCAGTCCAAGCTAGGATTGGAATATGTTGCAACTATCTAGTGCGAATATTGGTTACTTATTTTTGTTATTTGCCTTAATATGTTTGTATTTTGCAAAATTAATACCACAAAGTTTGTTTTCTATGTTGATTATCTATTTACATTTTTTTATTTTGATATTTGAATTATTTTAGCTGATTGAGTTAACCTTGTTTGATTTTGCATTGGTTTGCACAAGGCAGACTGGTCCAATATAGATAGTGATACGTGGATCCAATCTGTTTTTGCTGATTGATCTAGAAGCTGATCCCAACCTTTCCTTCATCAGTTAAGATCCAGAATAAATTGGTTAAAGGTATTCTATGTGGACAACCAGAATCTGATTATGCATGTTATAAATTTTAGTGTAGAGAGAAGAAGCAAGTTAGGATTGAGTGTGGTCGCTTTCTCCCACTTTTCTGTGGAATCAAAAGGATACATCTTTGTTTTTTTACTGTGATCCAAGAACAAGTAACATGAAGATCCCTAAGAGCTGAGCGTACACTCAACATGTCAAATTAGCTACATCAGTAATCCACAGCCAGTCTAGCTGAACAATACCCAGTTAAGTAATGCAATCGCGTGTCTATACAACAAGGTTTCTTTTTTTTTCTTGTCATGAAAAGCATGTATCCTTGTTAAACTATGTTCTGCATGGAAAGTCTTTCTTGATTAATATTTTTCCTATAGCATATTTCTACGTGCTATTTTGGACTAAAGCTTTGGGTTTGAGTTTGAGCATATTTTTACATGTTTTCTTCCTATTCTGACATATTTCTCCTTCTACATTAAGTTAGGTGATAGCAATTTTATGTTAACCCTTGTAGGTCAACTCAACGTCCCTATCTACTATGTATGAATAAGAAACACCATTTAGCTTTTCTAGCATATAGGTGTTTAAGGATGTGTGCAGATCGTTCTCTTGTAGGAGTCATAGTATTTGGTTTTGTTCTCAAATGAAGTATGATACATGAGAGAATCTGTATTTTTGTTGAAACTTATTAGTAGTTTCGTAAAGTATTTCTCATTTGGAATTTTAACTAATCATTCTATTGTTTACGCCCACTTATGGAAGATGCAACTAATTTGGTTCTTTGTGCCAAGTTGTCTATACTCCAAATTCATGTGGCTAGTGTCACTTTTCTGTTTCTCTTATAGACGTTCCTTACCAACTACTTAATGGGAATAAGACTTGACGCATTCTACTAACTAAGCAGGTTTCTCATAATTGGCTTGGGTTACCCGCTGGTGTAAAGCTTGATCCATCTAACATAGAGCTTGTAGAGTATTTTGCTAGAAAAGTTGGCAATGCTGATTCAAAACCTCATGTGTTCATTAATGAACTCATTCCCACACTTGATAAGCATGTAGGGATCTGTAATATGCATCCTGAGAATCTTCTTGGTGATGCTTTTAAACTTGTGTTAACTTTACTTTTTAAACCACTTATTCTAACTCATTATGATTGACCTTATACTTCAGGTATCAAGAAAGATGGAAGCAGTGTTCACTTCTTCCATAGAACATCAAGGCTCATGCAACTGGCCATTGGAAAAGATGCGTTATCGGGAATAGGAGTACTTCATATGAAGAGCATCTTGGGTTGCTTAAGATTGGAAAGATAGCATGTGATCAAGAATGGGATACAAAGGGGCTTCAAAAAGATAATGGTTTTATATAAAGTTCCTAGAAAGAAATGAAGCTTGTTAAAGCCAATACGGTCATGCGTCAATACCATGTTGGGGAAAAGGAAGATGAAAAGGAGGGTGAATTTGTGATTTTGTGGTCTCAAAAGTTCTTTTTCAATCACAAGTAAATCAAATAGAGAATGGTGATATGTACAACGGGTATGGATGATGAGGAGTTGGTGACTGGTATTTGTCCTACAACTCAACCAAATACACCTTGTCCACTATAAGCTGAAAAATATTTTTTCACACAAGGGTGATGTTGAAACAACGTTCTTCAACCAGGTGCTCATTCTTGTTCTTGTACCTTGCCAACATTCTCATATTCTAGATATTAGAATTCCTGTTAATTAGGCTTTAAAAGGAGTATATTCTCTATTATCCTGCACACTTTAGCAAATTACAGTGACAAGGAAAGACAGTGATTACAACTTCTTAGAAAGTAAGAAGAAAAGCCCAATTCTCTGACAATATTCTATTCAATCTGTTTATTCAAAAGCAAGTTGCACTCACACACGAAATTTATGTTTGCTGTGTTCACCTCATGCTTAATGTATATGATTATTATATGGCATTCATACATTTTTGGCAACTATTTGTGTGCAAGTGACAAGATAAAGAAACTAAGGGACCTCAAAAAAATTGTCAAATGTAGAAATAGGCAACGGCTAGCGATTTGGGCTCGTTAAATCTCATGCTACTAAAGATACGGACCAAGAAAATCCACTTATCTCATTGGCGTGCGATGAAATGCTAGGCTCTCTATTTCCTCTAGAGGAAATGGAACTGAGGAATCATAGTCGAAGGATTTTAGCAGGAATGACACATTTGCAATGGACAATGAATCGCATATTTTTGCCGACCTTGATAGCAAAGATGTTGGCACAAAATCGGATTTTGATCTTGCTATCAGATCCTACCTTCACTCCAAATAACCTTCCTATCACATATGAGGATGCTCATCTGCTTTTGCTTTGTAAAACTTTTGCAGGATTTGCAATTTGGCTCCCAAGATAGTCTCATAAGTTGGCTAGACTGGCATTCATTTCACCCAAATCTGATTTTGTATTGCTTCTGTTGCAAAGTAGATGGCGGAATGGCACCCTTCTGGGGAATCCTTATGGATGGAGTTTGCGAAAGCTCCACGTATGTTGTATGTGTGAACTCAATTCCCACCTTATTGCATATGTGTTTTGTCCTTTCTAATATTTATTTCATATGCTCTTCTCGCTACTAGACCCCACTACTATCTATACCCGTGGCAAAATTCGACCTGATCTTGGAATTGCATGAGCTAGTATTAGGGTTAGACTAAAGATTGGTGTGTGCACCTTGGTGTATCTGTGTCAAAATCTCTTACTACAAAAAATCACGGGGATGGACTATGATGTTAATGGAAGAACTTCAATTGGACGAAACACATTATATAAGACACTGTTTGTTTATAATATTATATGTCTTTATCTATATTGAATCCAATATTTAGCAATACTAAGTTTTATATGAATGCTTGTGGTGTCAATGTTTAGATTGATACTCTATTCAACTCGTCTTATTCCCAAATTAATTGTGATTGAATATATGAATTCTCTACATGCATATCCATTTTGTCTCTATTATTTTGATATCTTATAACTGGAGTCTTTTAAGTCTATGTTTAATGTGTTTTAACTATTATTACTTTTAATTTATTTAAAAAATATATTATTTGCATATTTTTTCTAATATTTTTTATTTATTTTATTTAAACTAATATTGTCATATACCATCTTAATATTTTTATTTCATCAATATTTATTTTTAAGGTATTTTTTATTGTTTAACATTTATTATCTTGCACCAGTATCGATTTTATAATTATAAGATAAATTGTTTCTCATTTTTAGAGTGTTTTGCCATCATATAGAACTTTAGCAGGCAATCTTCATTTTGTCTGTTCTATTTTAATCTTATGGTTAATATCTTATTCTTATTATCCATTTATGTTAATAATTAAATTATGTGTAGCTAGATAAAATTATTTCATCTAAACTATGTCTCCCACCTTCTCCTCTTTATTTTTTATTTAATTTACAATACATATATTTTATCTTAATTTCACTAATTTTGAAATTTCAAGATTAAAAGTGTTTCTCTGAAATTTTAGCTTCTTATTAATTATATTTTATGTTTCCTCAGTTGAATGTAATATCACATGATATGCCATTTTATTTAATTATATCTATAACTAACAGAAGAGATAAAAACTTATTGCAAATCTTTGATACAAGTCATTTGAAATATAAAAATATCTTATTTATCGTTGATTGTGCAATTATTAGAGAAGTTTTTATCATATATATCTTTTATCATTTGTGTGTACTTAATGAGTATCATCTTTAACTTAACACTAATTATAAGACATTGCTTAAAATTTTATCATAAGACAATTAGAAAGTCAATAAACATTTTACATATTTTTTGTCATACCACAAAATTCCTTCAACAAACTTTTAACGAGTAAAAACATATAACCATGGTTGTAATATTTTCACTATCTCATACTTGTTGTTTCATAAGTCTCTAAAATTTATAACATGACTCTAAGCTTGATCTCTCTATAATTTAAGCAATTATATATTTTTTTCTTAAAATTAGATTTAATGATATTTTTTGTATTCATTCTAACATTTTGTCAAAGATTAACATCTTATTAAATAGTCAACTATTCTAGTTCTAAATATTTTATATATTTTTATGCTTTAAAGAGATGCTATGGGAGTCCAATATCCTATTGATCTTCTTCTTTTCAACATATGTTTAATTCTATACTTTATACTAGCTTTGTTACACCCTGTATGTCACCTATGTTTCTAAATAATTTGTCATTAAAAAGAGTATTAAAATAACTTTTATTTATTTATGTATTGTCACCACCTTTGTTATAATTGATAGATATATATACCTTACAAGTAAATCATATATGATATGATTTGACATTTCTAGAAATATTTTATTCAATTAGATAGGTAAATCTTCATTACCTACACTTATTAGAAGTGAACATCATAATGAAGTCATTGATTATATACGATAATGATTAAATCATGATAATATGAACAATCATCTAAAGATATGTGATCTAAATATTTCTAGTCGTAAGATCCTAAAGATGGGACATGAAGAATTTGGATTGACTAGTGTGTGATATCTTCTCATGTGATAAGAATGACCAATCTCATTGGTCACCAATGTGAAGACACTGAGATACATATATATGTGCTCATTAGTCGAATGCGTTCACTAAACTAACCGAATTAGAAAATATAAATGGTATCTTTTCAAACTCGTCAATCAAGATTTTCTATCATCAAAGTTGCATAGTTGGATCTTTGACACGAGTCGCCAAAAATGTCTTGTTGAGCAGAACTTGTACTTTGGCCATTGACTTATAGATCACCATTTAGATAGTCTAGGAAAGCGATGGATTGTGTACAAGGGAAAGTTGATAGAGGCAAATGAACGGACAACAAGACATCGTTCACTCTCGGTAAGTGAGAGTGAATATCCTATGAGATAGTATTATAAATCCCTGACTAGAGTAGAGAAGATAATTGGAAAAAGAGTTTTACATTTGATATGTTTTCAAGTACAAGATTCTATAGAGTTGGTATACTATGGAGTTGACAGTCGATATCATACTCTTTTCTGACCGAGACATTGAATGGATGAGGGTTTATATCCATGGGTAACTAATGATGGAAAGGCTTAGTGAAGACAAGATTATCCCCATAGCCATTTAGGATCATGTGATGTGACTCTACCCTTCATGATTGGTAGGCCGATTAATTTGTCATCGGATAACAGATTTAATTGATTAAATAAAATTATTCTATTTTAATTTGACATCAATCGAATAGGCTATTGGGCCTAGTGAGTCACACACATAAGAACTTATCCATAAGTACAAGGGCAAGAGGGTAATTTATGAAGGTTTTGAATTTTTATAAAAATTTCTAAATTCTCTATAAATACTAATAGTTCTAGTCAAACCCTATCAAGTCAAGAGTGAGAGTCATGTCCCCAGTCTCCTCCCTACCTCCTCTCTATAGAAGGCATCCATGGGTGATCGAGCTCAATTCGGGAAGAGTTTTCGAGCCCGATGCGAAAGGAGAACTTACTATGGATGAAGTTTATGTGGATACTACTACAGACTAGATATTTGAACAATTTAAAGAGTTTAAGAAGTTCTTTTTCTTCCTCTCCAAGGGATTAGATGAATACCTATCAAGTATATTCAAATCCGTTTTGATTGGTTTTCAGCTTTTGTCATTCGGTTCCGATTGAGACGAGATCAACATGAACCCTTAGGAATCATCGTTTTTGCTGCACCAAATTTTGTATGTCGATTCCTTACAATATCTGACTTAGTTAAGATTCTAAGATCTTCTATGCCTCTTCCTTATTAATATATAAATATCATTTTTACTTTTCTAAATTCCAAGTATTTTATATACATGCTTAAAATTAACATATTTTTTGTCTAACAATTGTTTTTATTTCACTTTTCGCAATCTTAGTGTTCCAAAACATCAATATTAGTACATTTAGATAAAAATGTATACTAATATATTTTATATTTTATTCTATTTTGTACTTTCTCATTCCACATCATGTCTTCTTTTTTGATGGACTATGTCATTTAAGACTCTCAAAGTATTTTTTTAATTTATCTCTTATTCACATATCATTGACTTGTATATTTGACTTCTATTCATTTATGTTAAAAAGTTCATTCTTAAAAATAACTTATTTCACCTTTTTTTTAATTCCCACATTTTATTATGTAAGAATTCTTTTTTTAATGTTTTTATTTATTTATTTTTGATATTAATATCTAAAATCAATAATATTTATTGAGTTGTTAAAACTTCATTGATAATAACTTTACTATCTATACGAAGAAAATGATTAGTATTTCTTATAAGTATAAAATTGATTTTATTTTATTTTTCCTACTTTTAATTATTAATAAATAATTTTATTTTTTAGTAAATAGGTATTTACTAGTATTATATCGTAAGCCATATTAAGATCAAAGACACCTTTTACCTCTTTATCCATATTTGAAACCCACGTGCTCTTTCTCGTATGCTTAACATTTTTTTCACATATCGATTGAGATCTGATTTGATAAATATATTTTCATCATTTAGTATGCTCTATATGAGGTAACCTATATTCTCTTAATTTTTTTAATCCTACTTCTTAGTCCTATTTGTAGATTATAAACTATAATTACATTACTTTTCCTTTTATAATTTTTTTATTAAAATAATCTTATCTCCTACTATTTTCATTGACATCACAACATCCTTCAATGTTTTATAAACAACGATACCAACCACAGTTTAATTTTCTTCTATCTTTTATAGCTTGAATTTTTTTCCCTTTTACACGTCTCTCCTATCCATTATTTTCTTGAATACAAATGATATTATTTTTTTTAACTTCGTACTATCAACAAGTTTTAAAAGTTTTCTCTAAGGAACTTAATATTTTGATTCCCTATTCTAATTATTTATCCTATATTTTTAATTATTTATTTTTAAATTTGTTCTAAAATTTATTTCTTATTTCATACTATGGCCTAACTTCTTTAACTATTTCTGTTGTTGATATGATAATTCTTACTTATTTATTGTTATATTACGATATTTTAGTGGCTTGTATGTGGAAAATACTATTATTCTTGTTGTATTTTCTTTTCATGTTGTGATCCACTTGGTTGCATGTTTATCATATAAGGCACGGATGTTTGTACTGGTTCAATATCAAGGGATATATTAAATTTAAAGATACATAAAGATGCTAAAAACTTATGTTGATAATAAAGTTAGAGTTTGATATAAATATATACTCTACAAGTCAATCATATATGATATGATTCGACATTTATATAAATATATTATTTAATTAATTAGGCAAATCTTTATGACCAACTATTATTAGATGTGTACAACGTAACAAAGTCTTTAATCACATTCAATGATGATTGAATTACGATGAGATCACGATAATGTGATCAATCATCTAGAGATATGTGATCTAAATGTTCTTAGTTATATGATCTTTGAGACAGGACATCAAGGATCCAAATATACTAATATATATGATGCCTTCTCATGTGGTGAGAATGACTGATCTTATTAGTCATCAACGTGGAGACACTATGATACACATATAGGTGCTCATTAGTCAAATTAGTTCACTAAACTAACTGAATTAGAAGCCCTAAATAGTATATTACCAAACTGTTAATCAGGATTTTATGTCACCACAGTTGCATGGCTGAATCTTTGACCTAAGTCGCCAAAGATGCTTTGTTGGGTGAAACTTGTATTTTAACTATTGACTTATAGATCACCATATAAATAGTCTAGTACAATAATGGACTGGGTACAAGGGAAACTAGATGGAGATAATTGAGTGAGCAACAAAAGATTACACCCGTGTAGGACCCTAAAATAGTCATTGAAACAACCACTCACAGTGAGCCAAATTATGCCCGAGTTAGGCCTATAAGTAGCCTTCCAAATAGGTCTAGGGACCATGGAATGCAATCTTTCAAGAATTTCTCAAGATCTCCCGAGAATCTCCATCTCTTCATGCCTCGGAGAAATGAGATCAATGATCCGAGGTGTGTATATATAATATTCTTTTTTTCCATCATATGTTGATAACTTACCAATACAAATTACCTAAATCGTTTATATTAACTCTTTCCTATTACTAATTCAATTAGATGATTTTATGAAATTTCCACATGCTAACAATTCTATTGTTGGCCCATCTTCTATTATATTTTGTAAATTAAGATTCATATATGTCTATATATGTATATATGATTTAAATTGTAACACAATCTCTTGGTTTTCAAGGAGATCTCTTCTCTAGATGTGGCTTGAGGAAAAGAGGGTAATTTATAAAGGTTTTGGGTTTTTATAAAAAATCCTAAATTCTCTATAAATATCAATGGTTCTAGTCAAACCCTATCAAGTCAATGGTGAGAATCACATCCCTAGCCTCCTCCCTACCTATTCTTTATAGAAGGTGTCCATTAGTGATGGAGCTCAATTTGGGATGAAGTTTATATGGTTACTACTAGAGACTAGATGTTTGAACAATTTGAAGAGTTTAAGAAGTTATTTTTCTTCGTCTCTAAGGTATTAGATGAATACCTATCAAGTATATTCAAATTCGTTTACAATATTTGACTTAGTTAAGATTCTAAGATCTTCTATGTCTCTTCCTTATTAATATATAAATATCATTTTTACTTTTCTTATTTCCAAGTATTTTATATACATGCTTAAAATTAACATCTTTTTTGTCTAACAATTGCCTTTATTTCACATTTCGCAATCTTAGTGTTCCTAAACATCAATATTAGTACATTTAGATAATAATTTTTGCTAATATAATTTATAATTTATTCTTTTTTGTACTTTCTCATTCCACATCATGTCTCCTTTTTTGATGGACTATGTCATTTAAGACTCTCAAAATGTTTTTTTAATTTATCTCTTATTCACATATCATTGACTTGTATATTTGACTTCTATTCATTTATATTAAGAAGTTCATTCTTAAAAATCACTTATTTCACCTATTTTTAATTCCCACATTTTATTGTTTAAGAATTCTTTCTTTTAAATGTGTTTATTTATTTTTCAATATTAATATATAAAATCAATAATATTTGTTGAGTTGTTAAAACTTCATTGATAATAACTTTACTATCTATGCGAAGAAAATGATTAGTATTTCTTATATGTATAAAATTGATTTGATTTGATTTTGTCTACTTCTAACTATTACTAATTAATGTCATTTTTTAATAAATAAGTATTTATTAGTATCATATCGTAAGCCATATTAAGATCAAAGACACCTTTTACCTCTTTTAACATATTGATTGAGATCTCATATAATAAATATATTTTCATCATTTAGTATACTCTGTAGACATGCCAAATTGGCCTAATTCGGAGCCCCATACTCTTATTCCATAGGAGATATCCATTATTTGACTGATTATCAGATCTGGATTACCTCGTGGAGATGAGCTAAGGACATTGGTGGAGCGCCTTGTGATTTGAGAATAGACCAATGATTTCCGGAATGATGCCGAAACCTTCAAGCGAGAGCCGCGCGTGAACTGTAAAAACACGAAGCCTGCTCGATGACCGACCTTGAATGGTCCATAATTGAAGGTCTCGGGAGTCTCGTATGTGTTCCGTAACATTCAGGGTTTCCGAGAAGTCATTTCGGTAGGCGTCGGTCAATGACGGCTTTCGTTATGACTTTTTCGATCTGTACTGACACGGCTATCCCGAACCACGCGTTAGGCCTTTCCGGTCATCACCGGGTCTTTTCGGGTCATCCGGGTCAATTCTAGCCAAATATTTTCATCAATCATGGCCATACGTCCGGTTCGGTCAATTTTAAGGTTTCCCGGCTTTTCCGAGTTTCGGTTCACGTTTACCGGGTTAATCTCGGATTTTTCGATGACTTCGGGTTTTTTGATCGTACCGAACTTGTTCGGTCATCATTTTAAGTTATCCTGAGTTGTCCCGAGATTTCTCGACCGAAACCGTGCTCTTTCGGATCTTCGCCACGGATTTCGGCTTTCCATGAGAGGGTAAACCGGTAGAGAGCCTCGTGCGAAACCGGTAGAGAGCCTCGTGGGATTTCGGCTCACTCTCCTCCCACATGACCCGAACCGTCTCCGGTGCTCGAGCGACGCCGTGAGATAAAAGTTAGGGGATCAATGTGAGTGTGGGATCGAGGGGAGGAGTCTTTACTGCTTTCCGAGTGTTTTCCGATTCACTCCTTTCCCCCATTCTATTCTATCTTTCACCTTCTCTTGAGGTGCCAATCCAGAACATGTTTCTGGAGTCGACAGCTTTTTTACGACCACGGTGGGACAACCAATGTTTTCAACTGTGCTAGCTTGATTGATTCGTGCAACTAGTTGTTTTCCGACTTGGTTCCCGCGTGAACCGGCTTGTCCTTTACCTTTTCCATGTTCATTTACCTTTAAACTTGCTGTTTACTCTTACTTTAAGATTGTCCCCCATGTGGACTTGAGTTACTTGTCTTTAATTTCAACCCGGTTCCCGCGTGAACCACTTTTCTTCTTATAAACCGGTTCTCGCATGAACCACCTTTCTTTTTCAACTCGGTTCCCGCGTGAACCAATTTATTTTCAGATTGGTCCCCATGTGGACCACCTCTTTAAAGCACCTTTAGATTGGCCCCACATGGCCCTCTTTCTATTTTGTCACCTATTACATCGGTTCCCGCGTGAACCACCCCTTTCTTCATTAAAACCGGTTCCCGCGTGAACCAACCCCTTTTCTAAATCGGTTCGCGCGTGAACCAACCCACTTTCAGATCGGTTCCCGCGTGGACCACCCCTTTGCACCATTTTAGATTGGCCCCAAGTGGCCCTCCTTTCATTTTTCAAATCAAACAAACTGGTTCCCGCGTGAACCACCTACTTTTTCAAAACTCGGCTCCCGCGTGAGCCACTTTATTTTCAAATCGGTCCCCACCTGGACCATCCTTTTACCTTAATTCAGATTTGTCCCCACTTGGACACTCCAACACAAGCCGGTTCCCGCGCGAACCACCTTTTAGTTGCTAGTTGCTAGTTACTTGTTTACTTTATCATTGTTTGCCTTGATTGCATTCACTTGCTTGATTTATTTAATGGCTTTCATTCATGTTTGCATATTGATTGCTTCTTCTCCTCCTACCCTCTATTTTTCATTTTTGCATTAGCTTTTGCATCGGGTACCGGACTTGTTCCGATCCGTAGGGCATTCGAGGCGGGGCTCTCTCTCCCAACACACCCTCACCCTCCAAACACCTTCTTGGTGGATTCTAACCTCTCTTCTGGGATATTCCTTCCTAGTTGATTTGGTTGTTTCCATCAAGGCCTTCATAAGTCCCCATCCGTGGAGTATTCCTCTCCGCACGATTGGGCCAGTTGTACCACTTACCAAAACCCGAAGAACCCAAGTACCTACTCCTGGTGATTGAGTGATAACCTTAGGTCTTGAAGATTGAAGCAACAGGAATAAAAAGGTGGTCGCCAGGAGTGATAACCTGGGGGCACGCCCTACGCATCCCCGGTTCCTTTGAAAAGTGGGGGTGCGGTCAGTTTCCGAAAATCGGAAATTGCCCCGATTAGCACCTTCTAAACCGGATTTTTGGAAGGTTTCTGGGGATGATTTTTGATTATTTGTACCGCGCCCCTAGTTTGGGGGCGCGTTACGTATGTCAAGTCGAATTTTAGTAATTTCCGGAAGTTTCCGATGAATTTTAGCAGTGAGACGCGTACCGCGCCCCCGGTTTCTTTGAAACTGGGGGGTGCGCAGACCATGCCCCCGAAGTGAGGGCGCGCCCTGCGCGCCCTCAGGTGGAGGGCGCGCCCTGCGCGCCCTTGTCTCCTTTGAAGAGCGGGGGCGCGGTCGGTCCAGTTTCTATATTTTGCACCGGCTTCTTTCCCCTATAAATTGAGGGTCATTCTCAGCGACCCAAGGCTAATCCCCCATGCGTAGCTCATCCTGAGGTCATCCAAGCTCTCTCCCAAGGCCGTCCCGACGTCCAAAGCCGATCCGACGTCGAGAGATCGATCCCGAAGTGAAGGAGAAGGCTCAATCCGGGTGTTCTGCATCAACCAACTTCATCGACTTCTGCAGAATATCTGGGACTCATTCTGCAAAGGTCTTCAACATAGAAGTTGTTCTCTCTTCGTCCTCTTTCATCTCCAACTGACGGCACTCAATTCCGACTTGCCGTTTGTTCGTGGCGATTGCTGCACTGAGGGCGCGCATCCAGGTTCTGTTTTCTATATCCGCCCACTTTCAGAATTTTTACAAACTCCTACAGGAGTATTTCGGAAAAATCATAAACATAGTAACTCTTCCTCTCCGAGTCTTATGTCTACTCCAACAAACGGAACTCGATTCTGACATCGGGGTCGTCCATAGAATTCTCTGCACCAAAGTCGCGCCAAGAGGGTGCAAGGCTACTCGAACCGGCTTGTTTCAACCATCTGGGCTTCAACTCAAGCCGATTCACTTTATAAGTTTCCTCAACCCACTTTATTCAGTTCATTTACTTTTTTAGAACATCTTTTAGTTCATTTTAATCATTTTTACATAATTAAAAAACACAAAAAAGTGGTTAGGGCTCGCCCCAAACCGGTGAGTTATATTCCAATTGCTCCTTTGTTTCATCTCTTCTTCTATAGTTTCTACACTTCCCATAATTCTAATTGGTTTCTTTCACTTGGTTTATTGTTTTAGTTGCACAGGTCTTTCAAGCTAGCATCGGTTGGAGACTCTTCTTCATCAGCCGGCCGAAGAAGAAGAAGGTTGAACTCACATCCCAATCTCCCACGCTAAGGTACACACGGTCAACTTCTTTCTATTTTCATTCCATAAAGCGGAGCCTACGGCTCCTGGCGACCACCTTTTTATTCATGTTCTAAGTTTATCTCCTCCTCACTCTCCTCCCACATGACCCGAACCGTCTCCGGTGCTCGAGCGACGCCGTGAGATGAAAGTTAGGGGATCAATGTGAGTGTGGGATCAAGGGGAGGAGTCTTTACTGCTTTCCGAGTGTTTTCCGATTCACTCCTTTCTCCCATTCTATTCTATCTTTCACCTTCTCTTGAGGTGCCGATCCAGAACCTGTTTCTGGAGTCGACAACTTTTTGACGACCACGGTGGGACAACCAATGTTTTCAACCGTGCTAGCTTGATTGATTCGTGCAACTAGTTGTTTTCCGACTTGGTTCCCGCGTGAACCGGCTTGTCCTTTACCTTTTCCAAGTTCATTTACCTTTAAACTTGCTGTTTACTCTTACTTTAAGATTGTCCCCCATGTGGACTTGAGTTACTTGTCTTTAATTTCAACCCGGTTCCCGCGTGAACCACTTTTCTTCTTATAAACCGGTTCTCGCATGAACCACCTTTCTTTTTCAACTCGGTTCCCGCGTGAACCAATTTATTTTCAGATTGGTCCCCATGTGGACCACCTCTTTAAAGCACCTTTAGATTGGCCCCACATGGCCCTCTTTCTATTTTGTCACCTATTACATCGGTTCCCGCGTGAACCACCCCTTTCTTCATTAAAACCGGTTCCCGCGTGAACCAACCCCTTTTCTAAACTGGTTCCCACGTGAACCAACCCACTTTCAGATCGGTTCCCGCGTGGACCACCCCTTTGCACCATTTTAGATTGGCCCCAAGTGGCCCTCCTTTCATTTTTCAAATCAAACAAACTGGTTCCCGCGTGAACCACCTACTTTTTCAAAACTCGGCTCCCGCGTGAGCCACTTTATTTTCAAATCGGTCCCCACGTGGACCATCCTTTTTCCTTTACTTCAGATTTGTCCCCACTTGGACACTCCAACACAAGCCGGTTCCCGCGCGAACCACCTTTTAGTTGCTAGTTGCTAGTTACTTGTTTACTTTATCATTGTTTGCCTTGATTGCATTCACTTGCTTGATTTATTTAATGGCTTTCATTCATGTTTGCATATTGATTGCTTCTTCTCCTCCTACCCTCTATTTTTCATTTTTGCATTAGCTTTTGCATCGGGTACCGGACTTGTTCCGATCCGTAGGGCATTCGAGGCGGGGCTCTCTCTCCCAACACACCCTCACCCTCCAAACACCTTCTTGGTGGATTCTAACCTCTCTTCTGGGATATTCCTTCCTAGTTGATTTGGTTGTTTCCATCAAGGCCTTCATAAGTCCCCATCCGTGGAGTATTCCTCTCCGCACGATTGGGCCAGTTGTACCACTTACCAAAACCCGAAGAACCCAAGTACCTACTCCTGGTGATTGAGTGATAACCTTAGGTCTTGAAGATTGAAGCAACAGGAATCATACCCATTTGAGTGAACAATTGCTAACAATCTATCTAATCTAAGGTTTCAACCTAAAAATTGTCGAGTAGTCATTTTAAAAACCTTGTTTGCATAACTTGCTTGCTCACAACAATTGAAACAACCAAATTTTTTTTTCTTTCAAAACAAAAAAAAATCCTTTTAATTTTTGTGTTCAACTTGCTTGCCAAACAACCAAATTGAAACCAAATCAAATCAAACAAACAATCATAACCAAACAAAAAAAATTTTCTTTGCATTTACACTTTTCATTTGCTTTCTTCAACCATTTTGTATGAAAAAATGACAGGATGCCCATGACACTAAGGTCCGGAAGACACATCGGGATGTCGGACTACTACGAGCAAGAAAAGGAGTACGAGACGGGTCACTACGAGCTTCAAAGAACCCATGGTCCAACCAGATGGCCATGTTAATGCCGTGATGGAACACGAGGTCCAAGATCCCGCTCACCGATCCGCCTCACGTAGTATAGAACAAGCTCTCAAGAATCTATCTCTTCACCTTGATCCCGAGACCTTTGCAATCATCCAATCCGCCACTAAGGGCAAGATGTGCCAATCGGGATTCGATCGAGGGAAATCAAGCCCCCTCACCACCCCAATCGGCAATCGGTGCCCTTGATCATCTCTTCTCCTAGGCAACCTTGTCGTGTCTCTACTCACCTCGTTGTGGGGCATTCACATAATTACGCACCAGTTCCTGTTTCCAACCCGCCTCTTCTAACCCATTCACCTAAACACTTTGCTCCGGTGGCTCAGGAATCCAGCCTCACCCAGGCCTTCATAGAAAAACTTAACCAGATGGATGAGCGTTTTGAAGAGCTGAGGCACTGCCTCGATTCTAAAGCCACCCCAGAAATTTCTGTCCCATCTTTCCCGGTCCTACATCTCCCTCCTTCTGAAATACCAATCTTTCAACGCTATAATGGGACCGGGAATCCCTTTAACCACCTAAAGAGCTTTCTGTATGACTCCGCGTTCTGGAAGAATGACTGCAAAGCACTTGCCTTCCTATTCCGTCGGTCATTGGAAGGATCCGCCCTTGACTGGTTTTATTCTCTTGATTTTATTGAGGTAGTGGATTTTGATATTGTCAAGGCAAAGTTTCTACAGAGGTATAAGGATAGGGTGGGGCCAGCCTACTCAATAACAGATTTAATTGCTGAGAAGATGAAGCTGGATGAGGACTTTGCCAAGTTTGCTGATCGGTGGAGGGGAATGGCTGAGAGACTAGTGGACACCATCTCAGAGGGGGAGCAGGTGAGGATGCTCATTAGGAACACCATGCCTAACCTTCGCAACCTCCGGATCATGCACCGCCCAACAACCATGAGTGAGCTGTGTGATAGCGCCCGCTACCTCCAAGCCCATTTTAAGGACGCATCCATGATCAACCCATTCGACCCCAAACCTCGTAACACTAGAAAGCCTACACCTGTAGGGCCCACCACCGAAGGGGTAGTCAATAACGAGAGTGTCAATGCCATGGGTAACCAGGGTGGGTATCGCCAAAGCCAATACCGTAACCCACCACCCAACCAACAATATCGCCTAGCTCCTCAACCAGTTCCTCAGCCCCAACAACAACTTGCATACAACCAAGCACCACCACAGCAACCCACCTACAACTGAGCGCCCTAGCAGCAACTTACCTACAACCGAGCGCCTCAACAACAACATGTCTACAACCGACCACAACCACAACAACAAGCCTACAACCAAGTGCCACCACCAGCCAACCGACCTAGGAGGGGGGACCCAAGAGAGAGTATTATCCTCAACTGCCATTCCCCCTCACAGATATTTTCAATGCATTGATGGCTGAACAGCAGCTAGAGCTTCCGAAGGAGAGAGAAGGATGGCCGGCGAATGTTTACATGAGAAAGTACTGCGCCTACCATCGATATCCTGGGCACACGGTGGATGTCTGCTTCCAGTTCAAAGATTACATTCATGACCTCAATGATCAGGGGAACATTGACTAGGGACAGATGAGAGAATCTATTCAAGCAATGAAGGCATGTCAGAATCAACCATGACAAAAGCAAGCACAACACCACCCCGGCCTGGGCATAGTCCACGATCCGCTACCAGTACATGCACCCGTTCAAGCACTGGCACCAGCACCACCAAACCAACGACTCAGCCTCGTCCACTCCACCATCGAGGAGTCAACCCACCATTCCCAGGGTTGGCAGGTTGAGGATCAAACCGCCTCCATGCCCGTAAGACCAACCCCACCTACAAACCGCACCATACTTTTCATTCCAAGAGCTTCCCCAGCCCACAAACTACCCAAACACCATTGCCCTCACCAACCATTAACCCTCCATGGCGCCTAATCATTAGACCACCACCGGCATCCCAACCGGCACCCCAACCATCACCTAATCTACCAACCACCGTTAATCCTCCTCGGCGTCTATTCATTAGTCCGCCACCAACACCCCAAACATCACCTAACCTACCAGCCTCCACCACCCCTCGGCCTCTCATTATCCTACCGTCACCTAACCTACCAGTCGCCACCACTCCGCGCCCCTTAATCATCCGCCCATCACCAACAACCCCCCAACTATCACCCAACCTACCAGTCACTGCCACTCCATGACCTCTAATCATTAGACCATCACCCAACATACCGGCCTCCACCAATCCACGACCCCTCATCATCCGATCCTCACCACCCCTATCTACCACGGGCTCCTCAACATACCAACCAACCCTACCATCACCATCATCACCACTCCCCCCTACCATGCTGGCGTCGGTACTTCGTAGCGGGAGGATGTTCCAAAGGGTCTTCCCCCAGGCCGAGATGCAACCACAGGAACAAGCAGAAGAGGAGGTGGTAGAAGAACCGTTGCCCGGCTTGGCGTATGACTTGTTGAAACATCTGGACAAAATACTGGCATGGATTTCAATTATGGAGCTGATAAAAAGGTTGAAGAACCATCATGACATTCTACAACAATACTTGCAGCGGGTCATGGTCAATGAGGACCTCCCACCCGAGAAGATCATTACTATCCTAACCCCGAGGAGTGAACATCCGACACTTACATTTACACAGGAAGAGTTGGCACGGCCAGAGATCAGAAAATATGCCTTGCGTGTTGCAGTGGTCATCCGAGGTGTAGAAATCAAGTCTTGCTTGATTGACACCAGAGCATCTATAAATGTCATGCCGCCAAAAACATTGCAACTTTGCGGCATCTCCGATGAAGAAATCGAGCCTTCTGCCATCACGATGACAGCCTATGACAACTCCCAGAAGCCGGCACGAGAGGTGGTTATGTTGGAAGTAGGGCTCGGGCCGTGTGCTGTCACCGCCGAGTTTCATGTTCTAGAACTGGACCCTACATTTAAAGCTATTTTGGGACGCCCATATCTAAAGGCAATAGGAGCTTCTACCTCCACTAATCATCAATGTTTGAAGTTCCCATACAAGGGCCAGGTGATTAAAGTAACCAACATCCCCATTTTAAATGACGTGGATGACCCCTCTTCTGCATTGCCAGTATCAGAATTTTTCCAGCCGTTGGTTTCAACTACGCGAGCCGCTCGAGGTCATGATGATAACGACGCCTCCAGACACAATTGCATGGCGGATAATGAAAGGGATGGGCTATCAACCAGGAAAGGGGTTGGGAAAGGAGCTACAGGGGGTTGTACACTCCATTAAAGTCGTACAAAGACCAAAGAGGCACGAGCTTGGCTATGAGCCCAGTTTCACTCCATGGATGGTCTACCGGCCAAAAAATGGCATGGGACTCCAAAAATTCTTCATCAAAGGGGAGACCATGATGATGGCCGGGGACAAAGAAGAAGAACCAACTAAGAGGAGGAAGGCACCAGAGCAAGAGGAGGAAGTGGACAACTTTGAGTTCATCTTTGGCTCGGTTGTTCATAGAGGAGGAAGAACCAGTCGAGGGCAAGTCCATCTCTAAACAACTTGCCCACTCAAACCCACCTCCAATCTACATTCCGCGTGAGCCGTATCCTACGGTCACGTATTTCAAAATCCTCACGCTCTTCCTCCTAAATTTACTTGATGGGCTATCTAGCCCAATTCCTACTTCTGGGCCAAAATGGCCACCTGAACTGATCACTGGGCTTGAGAGCCCATTCAAATCTTCTTACTCCACCTGAACTGATCACTGGGCTTGAGAGCCCATTCCAATACAACAACCTTGGGCCCGCGTGCCCACCAATCGGGCCCGCGTGCCCTTTAAATTTCTTTTCTAGCTTTGGGCCCACGTGCCCACCACTTGGGCCCACGTGTCCCTTAGATCTTTTCCCTAGCTCTGGGTCTATCTGCCCATGTTTTGTCATTGTCGGGCCCGTGAGCCCATTTTTCTCCCATTTGCTTAAGCTTTCTACTTCTGCTCAAGCCCCACCAGCTCATTTTCTTTCCGTTATTGAAAACACCCAAAAAAATGTCTTCTCACAAACTCAGTTTTCCGTTGAGGAGACGTCTCTTCTTGTCTCAGAGGGTGCTCCCAACCAGGGACCCCTTTTCTCCAACTCACTGATCGATCTGCTCGATCCTTCACCCATTGTAGATACCACCTTTCCAATTCCATCTTCTTTAGGAGTAGTTAGGTTAAGAAAAAAGAATAAAATTCGAGGTAAACGTGTTCCAGAGAGATATCTCGATCAATTAGCTCAAAAATGCAAGGAATGTGCGAGGCTGCCAAGTTTTTTGGAAAATGCTATCCAGCTTGACGAAATCCATTATGAGGATGAATTCAATGTAGATCATACAATGAGAGTTTACGAGGTGTTATCAGAAAAGGATCCTGATTTCGAGGATGAAATTGAGGACTTGGCTGATGCATATGCATTTGGACTTAAAAGGTTTGAAGAACTATTAGCCACGGTGGATGAACCGACAAAAGAATTGAATCTCGGAACACCGGAAGATCCCAAGACAGTTCTCCTAAGTGCAAACCTCACTCCCACTGAGGAACAAAGCTTAATTAAAATTTTGGAAGAATATAAGGACACGTTCGCATGGACATACAAAGACATGCCGGGGTTAGACAACTCGTTAGTTGAACATCGTCTGACTTTAAAATTTGGAGCTACCCCGGTCAAACAAAAATTAAGGAGATTCCACCCTGATGTTGCACTTAAGATGAAAGAAGAGGTCGACAAGTTACATCAAGCAAGATTCATTAAGGTTGTCCTCTATCCGCAATGGGTGGCAAATATGGTCGAGTTCGGATCTGTATAGACTTCAGGTACTTGAATCGAGTGTGTCCTAAAGATGACTTTCCTCTACCTCATATTGATGTACTGGTTGATAACACTGCTGGATTTGAGATGCTATCATTCATGGATGGCCGAAGAGGACCAGGAGAAGACCTCGTTCACCACACCTTGAGGAACCTACTGCTATGTCGTCATGCCCTTTGGACTAAAGAATGCTAGTGCTACCTATCAGAGGGCAATGATGGCTATCTTTCACAACATGATGCATACCCTTGTAGAGGTGTACGTGGACGACCTGGTCGTTAAGTCCAAAAGCCGAGAAGATCATCCTGAAGTGTTAAGAAAGGTCATGCAAAGGGCTAGGGAATATAAATTGAAAATGAACCCAAAGAAATGCACGTTTGGAGTATCTTCAAGAAAATTGTTGGGGTTCATAGTGAGCAAAAGGGGCATAGAGATCGACCCAAACAAGGCCAAAACAATCATTGGTATGCCTCCTCCGAGAAATATGAAAGAACTTCGAGGATTAATCGGGAGGCTACAGTTTGTCTGCCGGTTCATCTCACAACACTCCCAAAGGTGTAAACATTTCTATGAGTTGACCAAGGCGGGTGCCGAGTTCAAATGGGATTCGAAGTGCCAGGATGCATTCGATGATTTGAAAAGATACCTAGCTAGTCCCCCTGTGCTTAGACCACCAGTCTCTGGCAAGCCCTTAGTTCTGTATATCTCGGTTTTGGAGAATTCTCTTGGGGCAGTCCTTGCACAAGGTGGATGAAGAAGGGAAAGAGAGGACAACTTACTACTTGTCAAAGATCTTTGATCCATGTGAGCAGAAGTATACTGTAGTGGAGAAGACCTGTGCTACACTAGTCTGGGTAGTTCAGAAGCTTAAACACTATTTCTTAGCTCATGAGATCAATCTTATTGCCCGCATCAATCCCATCAAATTTCTTCTGGAGAAAACTGTTCTAACTGATCGGTTAGGTCGTTGGCAGAGCTTCCTTTCCCAGTTTGATATCACCTTTTTCTCCTAGAAGGTGATTAAGGTCTATGACATTGCCGAACATCTAGCCCATCACCCTATACCCCTCTTTGACCCGGTCCAGTCGGAGCTCCCGGATGACGAACTAATGTTGATCCGATCTTCCCATCTTTGGACATTATATTTTGATGGGGCTCTGAATTCACATGGTAAGGGAATAGGAATCGTCCTTCTATCACCTGAGGGTGTCACCATTCCACAGGCATTTCAGCTTGACTTCCGAGCAACCAACAATATAGCTAAATATAAAGCCTTGCTGGCTGGGCTGGAGGCCGCTCATTTCTATGGTGCCACGGAATTGAGGGTGATAGGTGATAGCCAACTAATCCTTCGCCAAGTCCTAACCAAATACCGAACTTCTCATTCAAACCTCAAACCTTACCAAGAACTCACCTCTTGCTACATCAAACTCTTTTCCAAACTCACTTTTGTCCATGTTCCTCGAGCTCAGAACATCCTTGATGATGCCCTAGCCTCCTTAGCTTCATCTCTATCAGTCCCGCTAGGTAGACAGGTGCGGACTATCCATGTCCGTAGAAGGTCGATACCGGCGATTAAGGATGGTCGATTTCTGAAGGTCAAGGAGAGATTTGGCAGAAGGGAACATCTAGAGCAGAAAGAAGAGATTTCTCTAGTCGAGTTGGAAGAGTTAGATGAGGGTGAGAGGCCTTGGTTTGATGAGATCGCAAGGTATTGTCAAGATCGAACATATCCACTGGATCAAATGCAAAATAAAAGAAGGCCATCGGGAGAGTATCCTAGAGGTATACCATCCTAGGAGAGGTGCTCTACAAGAGGAGCTTGAGTGGAATTTTGCTTAGATGCGTTGATGAATAAGAGGCAGAATTGGTGCTTAAGGAAGCACATTCCGGGGTCTGTGGGGGCCATGTCAATGCTCAAGCTCTTGCCAAGAAAATCATCAGGCACGGGTATTATTGGCCAACCCTAGAAGAGGATTGCTCTATCTTTGTCTGGCACTGTCATTCTTGCCAACTCCATGCCGACAAGATCCATTCTCCCGCATCTTCCCTTCATCCGATTCATGCCCCATGGCCCTTCGCCATGTGGGCTTTCGATATCATTGGCCCTCTAAGTGATCTTAACTCTGAAATCCGTTCCAAATCGTTCATCCTGACGGCAACAGAGTACTTCACCAAGTGGGCAGAAGCGGAAGCGTTCGTGGAGATCAAGGCATTAACACTGTGCTCCTTCATCAAACACAACATCATCGCCAGGTTCAGGATACCCAGCGACATCATCACCGACAACGGACCGCAATTTCTCTCTCAAGATCTGTGTGATCTTTGCAACAGGTACCGCATTGCATTGCATCATTCATCTCCTTATTACCCGCAAGGCAATGGTCAAGCAGAAGCCACCAACGAAACCTTGATTAAAATCATTAAGAAAACCTGTAAGTCTAGCAAGTTCGC
This sequence comes from Cryptocoryne crispatula var. balansae, assembly GCA_036172225.1. Lineage (NCBI taxonomy): Eukaryota > Viridiplantae > Streptophyta > Magnoliopsida > Alismatales > Araceae > Cryptocoryne > Cryptocoryne crispatula. Next base: position 26,645,683 of record CM069923.1, read on the forward strand.
AGACTGGCCAGATAAACTTGTAGATGCCCTATGCGCTTATCGTACTTCTGTACGGACCCCCACTGGTCAAACCCCATATGCTCTCGCATATGAGATGGAAGCGGTGGTCCCGTATGAAGTACTCCTTCCATCACTCTGAGTTCAACTCGATAGGGACATCCTTGTCGATGAGAGACGAGAATCTCTCCCTGCACAACTTGAACTCCTAGATGAAAGAAGGTTGGCCGCCTCTGAGCATGCCCGGACTTATCAGAACAGATTGAAAAGGTTTTATCAAAAGAGGGTGGTAGAGAGAAAGTTCGAAATCGGTGAGATGGTAGTCAAACGCATATTCGTTAAGCCGGGTGGTCCCTGCTCCAAGTTGCAACCTAACTAAGAAGGGCCTTTTGTTATAATTGAAAAATATCCAGGTAATGCATATGAGCTAACCAATGCCGATGGAGAAAAATTGAACCATCCATGGAACGGCGTCTACCTCAAAAAATATTTTCCTTAGAGAAGAAAATGGAGAATTTCTAGTATGATATTAAGTCATCGATCCAAGGGTGTTAGCTAGAAGTCAAGGGTAGACATCACCCGGCACACACAACACCTCCCGATCCCAGAATCCAGATAGCCCAACACTCGAGAAAGGCAAGGCAGAACTCTGAAAGCGGAAAGGAAACCTTACCTTATTCTCTTCTATTTGGTCCAAGATAGGTGAAGGGGACTAGAGGAGGATAGTATCAAAAATGCCCGCCGCCTTAGTAGGAGGCCATCTCATAGGGTGCAAAAGGGTACCAAAAGATGGGCAATGAACCCCACAGGTTTAAACAAATATGGGCTTGTCTGAATGAGTACTCGGAAGAGTAGAAAATGAAGAAAAGGCACCAAAAGATGGGCAATGACCCCACAGGTCAAAGACTTGTCTAAGTAAGTGCCACATGTAGAAAAAAAAACCCGAAGAGGCCGAACCCCAACGAGCAATTTGGGCATGAGTAGAGAAACCCTCCTCAACACCCCAAATCCTATCAAAGACTTCCTTTATTATTCTTCCATCTTAAAACCCTATGGTAGGGTAAACTATCCAAACTTAGGGGGAATCCAAACCGATCAAGAGAAGAGGGCAAGAAAGATTCTGGGTAGGGAACCTTATTTTCACATGGTGTTTATCACTTGAATCTTGATTAACACTCAAAGATCGATGAATTGTCTCAATACCGGCACAATCTCCACAAAATCCAAAAAAATAAATATTTTAAAAAATTCAAAAAAAAGTGAATATTTTTAAAAATTTAAAAAAATTGAATATTTTCAAAAATCCAAAAAAAAAATCAAATATTTTCAAAAATCTAAAAAATAGTTGAATGTTTAAAAAAAACTGAATATTTTCTAAAAAAATCAAAACAATGCATCGTTTAGCTTGGCATAACCTTGATTTTTGCCTTTGCTAGCATTCATATTTATCTTTATGTCTTGCATGTTTCATTTCTGCATTGCATATTTACCTTGATTACCACCCCATTAAGAGGGCTCCTCCCTTTGACCTAAGTCAAAGATGGCCATAATAGGCAAAGGGATGAGTCGTTGTGAAGATCTGATCCTCTTTTATCAAGTGTTTTCAGGAACTTTAAAGTAAGAGAGGAAGATTCTATCAACGACAGGTAAGTTCTCTTAACCATTTCATTTTGGTCATTTAGGTTATTTTTACACCTTGTTAAGAAGGCTCCTCTCTTTGACCTAAGTCAAGGCAGATAGCAATAGGCAAAGAGATAAGCCATGGTGAAGATTTAATCCCCTTCATTAAGTGTTTCAGGATTCTAAGATCAAGAAGGGAGTGACTCTCACCATAGCAACTAAGCTTTCTTAACCCTGATCTTATTCATTTTCAGTCATATCGTTCATATCACCTTGTTAATAAGGCTACCCCCCTTGACATGTAAGCAAGGCAAGATGACAATAGGCAAGGGGGTCAGCCATGGAGTAGATCTAACCCTTTTATTAAGTTTTTCAGAAAAGAAACACGAGTTAAGGAGGGGTGAGAATCTCGCCAACGGTATGTCTCTACACCCTACTTCTATTATTTACTTTTATTATTTGCCATCCCTTAGAAGGCTTCGCCCCTTGACAAACTTGCAAGGGGCCAAGCCGGAATGTGAAACTGACTATCCTTTCGAGAAATGTCAAGCAGATCAAACAACACTGAAGCAAGAAGTGCTATATTAAGGAAGAAAAGTAGCTACAACACCAGAAGAAGATTAAGCCTGCTACAGATATCAGCGTCTGTTGCCACTGACTCCAGGAGAACGACCACGTGGAGAAGGCATGAAAACCATGTCCACAAATACCGCCGCAACCGCCTCGTTCCGGCGATGCTCTGAAGGAGTGGCCAAGAAAATGCTCACGGAAATGAAAGAATCGACATGGGAAACCCCCATTACTTGCTGGCTAACATATATGTCGTTAGTCATGTATTAATACCCTATGCATTATTTGTTCAAGACCATGAGTGTGGAGAAGACTTGACCCGAGATCCCCTTCATCAAAATCTACGACGGTCGGGTTATCTCCGATGCTCACGGATAAGCCCAAAGTTGTGCTGTGAGGGACGATGGTTCCCGAATGGGTATCTTGATCTCATAGACAATCTATATCTTCAACTATTTGTTATACAAGTTTTGTTTTGTTTTATTGAGCCCAACATGCATCATGTAGCATTAGTTACATTATATTTTGTTTTGTCAACGCATACATCCCTTCATAATCTTCACCTTCTCACGTTAATCTCTAAATCTTGTATCTTAATTCCAATCATTCTGAATCCCACCATGTTTTCTAATCCCACCGTGTTCTCTAGTATCACCGACCTTTCTAATATCCCACCGTGTCTATGAATCGCACCACATTCGGTAGTCACCATGTGCCTCCAATTATTTCATTTCTATCACCACTATGGCCATTACAATAACTTTATGGCTATTCATCCCACCATGGCAGTGAATTCATCCCGCCAAGGGCCTCCTATTCGATCTGAACTTGCACCATCACTATCTTCACAGTCTGTGCTTCAGCATTTGCCTTTCAGAATCTGAGATCATTCCATTCCGAATTGAATCTTGTCTCTTGAAAGACTTAAATGAATCTAAGAGCCTGAATGTGCTCGATTGGTATTCTTTTACTTTTTCAAAACAAATCTTTTTTAAAATTTTAGCCCATCACAGTACAGGAACACGGCAAAGATCTGGTTATCGGCTGATGATGAACCTACGAACCTATGTTTCGGGGACTCCCCACCGCGTTGGAGGTTGGCGATTCTTCTCTCGTGCCAATGGCACATCTTTTACCAATCGAACATAAGAAGACTTGATGAAACATGGCGGTTAACCATGAGACTTGAGGAGATTCGTCTTGCCGAATTTGGTCATTGAGCGTGTCTATATCTACACCTTGATGCCACCTTTTCAGTCCATCACCATTTTGCTCCAGTACATTCCACTACGATCCATCTTGCTTTGCTATGCTTTCTCTATGTTTCACTCCGCTTCGCCACATGTCATTCCCTTGCAAAGCCGACATCAAGGTGAGGCAAGCTATAGACACGCCAAATTGTTTCACTCCCTTGAGAATGAACCAATGATTTCCGGAATGATGACGAAACCTTCAAGCGAGAGCCACGCGTGAACTGTAAAATCACGAAGCCTGCTCGATGAACAACCTTGAATGGTCCATAATTGAAGGTCTCGGGAGTCTCGCATGTGTTCTGTAACATTCAGGGTTTCCGAGAAGTCATTTCGGTAGGCGTCGGTCAATGACGGCTTTCGTTATGGCTTTTTCGATCTGTACTGACACGGCTATCCCGGACCACACATTAGGTCTTTCCAGTCATCACCGGGTCTTTTTGGGTCATCTGGGTCGATTCTAGCCAAATATTTTCATCAATCATGGCCATACGTCCGGTTTGGTCAATTTTAGGGTTTCCCAGTTTTTCCGAGTTTCGGTTCACGTTTACCGGGTTAATCTCAGATTTTTCGATGACTTTGGGTTTTTTGATCGTACCAGACTTGTTCGGTCATCATTTTAAGTTATCCCGAGTTTTTCAAAGATTTCTCGACCGGAACCGTGCTCCTTCGGATCTTCGCCACGGGTTTTGGCTTTCCGCGAGAGGGTAAACCGGTAGAAAGCCCCGTGCGAACATCTCGGGAGTCATGCCAGCTGTTTTACTGACTTGAGGAGGTGCATTTGAAGGTCCTCTTTCCAACGCAACAAACGGGAGCCGAATCGGACATCCCGTTTGCAAGTTACGGCTCGCGGAACATGCGCGCAGAAGAGAGAGTCTACCGCGCCCCCGCTCCCTTTGAAAAGGGAGGGCGCGCCCTGCGCACCCTCAACCTGAGGGGCCCTGCGCGCCCCCGGTTCCTTTGAAAATCTGGGGCCCGGTCAGTTTCCGAAAATCATAAATTGCCCTGATTAGCACCTTCTAAACCGGATTTTTGGAAGGTTTCCGGAGATGATTTTCGATTATTTGTACCGTGCCCCCGGTTCGAGGGCGCGTTACATATGTCAAGTCAAATTTTAGCAATTTACAAAAGTTTCCGACGAATTTTAGCAGTGAGACGCATACTGCGCCCCCGGTTTCTTTGCGCAGACAGCGCCCCTGAAGTGAGGGCGCGCCCTTGTCTCCTTTGAAGAGCGGGGGCGCGGTCGGTCTAGTTTCCATATTTTGCACCGGCTTCCTTCCCCTATAAATTGAGGGCCATCCTCAAAAAACCAAGGCTAATACTCCATGCCTATCTCATCCTGAGGTCGTCCAAGCTCTCTCCCAAGGCCATCCCGATGTCCAAAGCCGATCCGACGTCGAGAGATCGATCCTGTAGTGAAGGAGAAGGCTCAATCCGGGTGTTCTGCATCAACCTACTTCATAGACTTCTGCAGAAAATATGGGACTCATTCTGCAAAAGTTTTCAACATATAAGTTGTTCCTCTATTCGTCCTCTTTCATCTCCAACTTACGACACTCAATTCTGACTTTCCGTTTGTTCGTGGCGATTGCTGCACTGAGGGCGCACATCCAGGTTCTGTTTTCTATATCCGCCCACTTTCAGAATTTTTAAAAACTTCTACAGGAGGATTTCAGAGAAATAATCAACATAGGAACTCTTCCTCTCTGAGTCTTATGTCTACTCCAACAAACGGCACTCGATTCTGACATCGGGGTCGTCCATAACATTCTCTGCACCAAAGTCAAGCCAGGAGGGTGCAAGGCTACCCGAACCGGCTTGTTTCAACCATCTCGGCTTCAACTCAAGCCGATTCACTTTATAAGCTTCCTCAACCCACTTTATTCAGTTCATTTACTATTTTAGAACATATTTTAGTTCATTTGCATCATTTTTACATAATTAAGAAACACAAAAAAGGGGTTAGGGCTCGCCCCAAACCGGTGAGTTCTATTCCAATTGCTCCTTTGTTTCATCTCTTCTTCTATAGTTTCTACACTTCCCATAGTTCTAATCGGTTTCTTTCACTTGGTTTGTTGTTCTAGTTGCACAGGTCTATCAAGCTAGCATCGGTTGGAGACTATTCTTCATCGGCCGGCCGAAGAAGAAGAAGGTTGAACTCACATCCCAATCTCCCACGCTAAGGTACACACGGTCAACTTCTTTCTATTTTCATTCCATAAAGCGGAGCCTGCGGCTCCTGGAGACCACCTTTTTATTCATGTTCTAAGTTTATCTCCTCCTCACTCTCCTCCCACATGACCCGAACCGTCTCCGGTGCTCGAGCGACGCCGTGAGATGAAAGTTCGGGGATCAATGTGAGTGTGGGATCGAGGTGAGGAGTCTTTACTGCTTTTTGAGTGTTTTCCGTTTCACTCCTTTCCCCCATTCTATTCTATCTTTCACCTTCTCTTGAGGTGCCGATCCGGAACCCGTTTCTGGAGTCGACATACTCTATATAAGGTAACCTATATTCTCCTAATTTTTAAACCTACTTTTTAGTCCAATTTGTAGATTATAAACTATAATTTCATTAATTATCTTTTTATAATTCATTTTATTAGAATAATCTTATCTCTTAATATTTTCATTGGCATCACAACATCTTTCAATCTTTTATAAACAATGATACCTACCACATATTTAATTTCTTTCTATCTTTTATAGCTTGACTTTTTTCCCATTTACACGTCTTGCCTATGTAGTTATTTTCTTGAATCCAAATGATATTATTTTTTCGTAACTTCATACTATCAACAAGTTTTATAAGTTTTCTCTAAGAAACTTAATATTCTGATTACCTATTCCAATCATTGATCCTATATTTTTTAATTATTTATTTTTAAATTTATTCTAAAATTTATGTCTTATTTCACACTATGGACTAACTTCTTTAACTATTTCTATTCTTGATATGATAACTCTTACTTATTTACTGTTATATTACAATATTTTTGTGGCTTGTATGCAGAAAATACTATTATTCCTGGTGTATTTTCTTTTCATGTTGTGATCCACTTTGTTACATGTTTATCAAATAAGGCAGGCTTGTTAAATCGGTTCAATATCAATGGATATATCAAATTTAAAGATTCATAAAGAAGCTAAAAAATATGTTGGTAATAAATTTAGAGTTTGATATAAATGTATACCCTGCAAATCAATCATATATGATATGATTCGACATTTATATAAATATCTTATTTAATTAATTAGGCAAATCTTTATGACCAACTATTATTAGATGTGTACAACATAATAAAGTCCTTGATCACATTCAATGATGATTGAATTACGATGAGATCACGATAATGTGATCAATCATCTAGAGATATGTGATCTTTGAGACAGGACATCAAGGATCCAAATATACTAATACATATGATGCCTTCTCATGTGGTTCGGTTTGGTTTGGTTTGAACTACCGATCGGTTTGGTTTGGTTTCTATGACCCTTCAAACCAAACCAAACCGGTAAACCGAATAACCTGAATAACCCGAATTGGATTAAATATTTTATTTTAAGTTATATATAAGATAGTATTTATGCATCTTTTCTTATAAAACTAAATTTGTTTCAAGAGTTTTTAAGGTAAAATTAATGTAATGTATAAACATATACACAAGATTTTAATAGAATATGATTTAAAACAAACAAAATAAATTTATATATTTATATATCTACTACACCTTAGTAAAATATGGTTTGAACCGAACCAAACCAAACCAAACCGAACTAATTTGGTTCGGTTCGGTTTGGTTTGGAAGATAATTTGGTTTGGTTTGGTTTGAGAAAAAATACTCAAAAACCAAACCAAACCAAACCATGAACACCCCTAGTCATCAGCATGAAGACACTATGATACACATACAGGTGCTCATTAGTCAAATTAGTTCACTAAACTGACTGAATTAGAAGCCCTGAATGGTATATTACCAAACTGTCAATCAGGATTTTATGTCATCACAGTTGCATGGCTGGATCTTTGACCAAAGTTGCCAAAGATGCTTTGTTGGGCAAAACTTGTATTTTGACTATTGACTTATAGATTACCATATAAATAGTCTGGTACAATTATGGATTGGGTACAAGGGAAACTAGATGGAGATAATTGAGTGAACAACAAAAGATTGCCCACTCTCAGTAAGGGAGAGTGAATTCCTTATGAGATAGTACTACAAATTGCTGGACAAGATAAAGAGGATAATTGAAAATAGAGTTTTCCAGTTGATCAGATTTCGAGTATAGGATTTTATAGAGTTGATATACAAAGAACTTGATAGTTGATGATATACTCCTTTGCAACCGAGATATTGAATGGATGAGGGTTTATATCCGTGCGGTAATTGATGATTGAAAGGCTTAATAAAAATAAAATTATCCCTATAGTCGTTTAAATCATGGGATGTGACTTCTACCATTCATGATCAGTAGGCCGATTAATCAGTTATCAAATAACAATTTAATTTAATTGAATATAATTATTCTATTTTAATTATGTATCAACCAAATAGGCTATTGGGCCTAGTAGGTCACACACATAAAGACTTATCATAAGTACATGGGCAACGGCATCATTTAAAAAAAATTTGGGTTTCTACAAAAAATTTTAAATTCTTCATAAATACTAATGGTTACAGCCAAACCCTATCAAGCCAAAAATGAGAGCCACGTCCTCATCCTCCCCTCTACCACCTCTCTCTAAATGACATTCATGATTGATGGAGCTCTATTTGAGAAGGTTCTCGAGCCTGGTGCGAAGGAAGAATCTATTATGAATGAAGTTTGTGTGGATATTATTGACTGAACATTTGAATATTTTGAAGAGCTTAAGGAGTTCTTTCTTTTTCTCTCCAAGCGATTATATGAATCCCTGTTAGGTATATTCGAACATTTTTTGATCTATTTTTAGTTTTTGTTGTATGGTTCCAATTGAGACAAGATCAACATAAACCTATAGGAATTGTCGCTTCCACTGTGCTAAATTTTACAAGTCGATTCCTTATAGAGTTGAATATTCAATTCCTTAAGGACATTTTGCAGACTAATGTAGCTTATTTATTTCTACATATATATATGCAATATATGGCAAGCTAATAGAGAACAAAATTATGATAGTCTATATAAAAGCTAACCACAAAGAAGATCCAATTTTCAAGCTAGTTGGCCATTTAATGAGATATAAATGTGTGATGAAGAGAACAAGATTTAATGAATACATATCTTAAATCAGATTGACGGTGTTGAATCTTTTTGTAGTGAGCACAGTGATGCCCATATTAATGGGGCAACTCTTGAATGAAACATCATAACATAGTTCAGATTGTAACACCTACTATGTAATGTCACTGTGAATACTGATCTTTAATTTAGATGTGATGATTATTATGGTTGATTAGTTCATATTCTTTAAATTTCTTTTGGTAAGAATAATCATTTTATATTATTTGAATGTGAATGGTGGGATACATATTCACACACACAAAGCAAAGATAAGGGTTTTGAAATTAATGAGTATAGATTTCGTCATCAAAATGCGCAAAGAAAGTTGGGGTCGATGAACATTTCTCGGTTGTACGTGAAACAATATTTTATGTTGTAAACATTTGTGGTAAATGATGGGTGATACTAGTAAGTTTTTATCTAAAAGTATCGTAAGATGAATGTAATGATCAAGTAGAATCATATCAAGAGCAACTTATTCATTTTTCGATAACATTTGGTTTAAATAATGAAGATGTACAACCTCAATATGAACAACTAATATAAGTATAAATTTAAAATATATAATTATTTACATTTTGTAACGTGATTTTGTAATTATAAATTTGTAGTACAATAGATAAAAATATTTAATAAGGGTTAATGTGCATCTCTACCTCATACAATTATGCTCATGATGACACACGTGGATCCTCTTGTTAGTCAGGCGGTTCCCAATCTCAATTAGAAGCTTCTTAGCTATGTGCTTCTCAACTTAGTCCTTCTCCGCCATCCATTCCTTCTTCGTCTTAAGGTCCAAATACAGAAGTATTTCCACTTGAACCTCTGGCTTCGATCAATGCATTTATTGTTGCCAAAAGTACATAATTTAATAATATTTTATTTCTATTTTAGATATTATTATTGATTGTTGTTCTCTTTATATTTAATTAACTTTTGGTGGAACATGTGAGAGGTTCTTTTAAAACATAAATTATGAGAAAAGTGTAGATAGAGGTTGTTCACTTTACCTTTGAATATTCTACTTCTATAGATGTAAATGTTGTGCGACATAAAGAAAAAAATGTAAAGAAAGTGAATAAATTATTTAAAAAAGAAGATAATAATATATTTGGTTTATATTCTTTATCTATTAAACCTTGTTTGTACTCCTGACCGTAGTATTTTATAGGATGATTACTAAAGTAGACATCTAGGATTGTACCTCCACATTGTAACATAGATTAGTGGCATCAAAGATAATAATATTATTTTTTAACTTATCTATTGATCAAAATTAAAACAGTATCATCTTTTTATTGGATCTTACTTAAAGAAGTAATGGTAATAGATCTCTTTTATCTATGATCTTGAAAAGAAGAAAGACAAACATTCATCATTTACACCTTTATTTTATATGTTTATATTTGATATGTTAATTTGTCAAATTTTAATATGTAGCATACATTACATTAATTTTAAATTGGGAAGGTGGTCCTAGTTCACCAACCGAGATATTTCAGATGACTCAATCCATCCACAGCCTGATGACATTTAGAGTAATGAACAAAGACATCAAATGATAATAGTCATATTAATTTTTTTTCATTTCAAATTTGAAAGTTTATTCATATTCTTAGTTGTATATATTCTTTAAAAATAATATAACACAATTGATTACTCCCACCCTAACATCAAATTAATCAGATGCTAAAATATCATTAGTATCAATTGGTGTCAAGAAAGCATTTCCTACATCTTTTAATAGACAGACAAGTCACGGCTAATTTGATGTGGATAAATGAGGATAGACTCATTAGAGGGGTTTCAAGACCGAAGAAAGTAATTTAAAATCAACAAAAATTATTTCAAGATATATTTCATGAGTTAAGTCAACCTATGATTAAGTTGTAGATTGAATTCGCCACTTAAGGAGAATAGGGTGGCAACAACAACAGTATCACCTTTAAGACAACAATCCGAAGAGAAGGATGGAGGGAAGAATGATGAGTATGACGAGGATAAAGAGTGTTTTGAGAAATATGAGTGATTTCTTATATTGTGGTTGTTTGACTTTATACTAGTTATAAGATTATTGTAGATAAGTAGATTAGATATTATTTGTTTTATTTAAATTATATTTTCATATGGTGTTCGTGGAATGTTGATTGCATAAAAGTTAGATGTTTATTCTAAATTATCTAATATTGATTATATACATATTTCGAGACATATACGGGTCTTATAGCTGTATGTGTTGCTATTCTTGGTTGTATAAATTATATGTACTGTTATAATTTGTATAAAATGCAGGATAAATGAATTATAGGTAATACATGGATCAATGTAGGAAGTGTATGCAACAAGTTGTTTGAATCCCATCGTTTGTATAAAATAGAAAACTTGTATGTACGGAGCTAATAGAAATACTTGAATCGTAAATAAGTTTGTACATAATTTATAGGATATGTACAAGTTTTACAAGTAAAAATGTATAAATTCAATTGTTTCTATATCAATGAAGAAGTCTCATATACGTTGATTGTATAAATGTAGCATGTTGGATTCCAAATTTTGAATGAAGTGGAAATTGTGTATAAGAATTGTATAATGTGTATGTATAAATACATGTATTGAAAATTTATTTTTTTATAGGAAAATATGTTTAAAATGTATTAGCCATATAAAAACTGAAACATACTGTATCATATTTAATAATGATATTTCTAGAGAATAAAGTATCAATATCAAAATTAACATTATGGACACTCGTATTACTTACTATACTTTATTTGCACTAGAATTTTAAAATTTGATATATTAGCAAAACTCATCTTGATGATTAATGTCAAAATCATTTTCAAATTTGATAGTGATTGGGATCCATATTGTTGTTTGTTGCAAAATTGGACATTGGGCTTTGGTCATACAAGATGAATAAGCGCATCTCCAAACATTGTAGTGTGGCATTGCCCTATTTACCTTGATTCATCAACAGAGTGTGGACCATCGTATATTGTGCTAAATCCATCATAAATAGTCGCCGGTAGCTCTCCTCCGTCATTTCTCTGAGGCCCCACGGCACATTACATCAAAGATAGATAGATGAAATTCTAAAATAAGAACAATTCTTTTTGTATAGAGAACTAACGTTGTCAAATATATATCTATCTCTAAATAAAGGCGTGTGGAGATGCATAGGAGAAATTATATATAAATATATGTATATATAAAAGTGGAGACGAGGAATTAATACATAGCTGAAGATAAACACCCAACATTTATTTTGAAACGTCGTAAACATCACACACACCATGCGGGGCACGATTAAACGAAGACATCGCTGACACGACACAAACACAAAGTGGAGGAAAGATGATCATGCCATCCTTCTTTATTCAACAGAAGTGCGAAAAGGTGGGCTTAGACGGGGACCTTTTCTACTATGGCTTCTTGTCCGTCGATTAAGAGAGAGCTGGGTAAATTTGACGTCTGGATCGTCCAGGCCGTGATATGAATAGCTCTATCATCTTTCTGCGCGACGAACTGAGGGAAGCTGAAATCTTCGTAGACACCATTGAGTTGGATGGACATGGGATCGACTTCCGTCGGAGGGGGCTGATCATCGCCTTTTAGCCAGGGGAGTTTGACGAGCAGAAATAAAGGTGCTTCCCAGCCATCGTATGTGTCGCCGTTGAGAGTGAGAGGGAGGTCGATCTCGTACGTAGATTCTGCATCAAGATCGTTGGCTTTGACGTCTCCGGTCACCGTCCACTCCCACTTGATGGACAGTGGAATCGATTTCCGTGTCTGCAAAAATGAAAGCCAAAACGGTGATCCCCAATGGCCTAATGCATATACAATACAGGTAGAAGCCATCTTATTCGATTGCGTGATGCATGCATGAAAAAATATATATACAATATTGGTAGGTACACGTACCCCTTCCCCTTCGATTATGGCACTTTTGGCAAGAAGGGCACTTGGATGGTTACCAAGTTGCACCGTGGAGACAGAGAGGTTGACCTTTCCAGATCCTTGGGCGGTGAAGGGAGGGAAGGCAAATTTCTCAAACCTTCCATGCACCGGGATAGATTGCGGGTACACCACGTGGTGTGGCAACTGCTCCCCATTGGGTGGATAGAGATCGAGGATGACTGGATTCACCCATCCCTCCCTAGAGCCGCCATTGAACGCGAGAGGAAGTTCAACATCGTACTTGGCGCCGGGTACCAACTGCGAGGCGTCGAACTCCCCGTCGCGCTCCAAGTCCAAGTGATTGACAAGCGAACCTTGGAGCCGCTTGCCATCGATCTCTCCTTGATCGGTACGCACGTGTCGGATGTCTAAGCTCCCACACACGGCAACTTACTTATAGCGTACTGCCTGCATGCGTGCTGGTCTTTTTCTAATTAGCAGTATCCCTCTTCTCTTATTTAAAGACGTCCCTCCCCCTGGTTGACTTATGTAGCCAGCTATATCTTGACTCCACAACGTAGTCATTCTTTACAATTTAGAATGACTTGACCTCAGCACCGGTCAATAATAATAATTAGCATGATATCTTGATAACTATATTACGTCATATATAAGTTGTTCCGTTCCTACTTTTTTTTTTTTTGGGTCATTTCTTAAAGTATCTGACTACTTAATTTCATGCGTGCCAAAATCAGCATATGCTGTTTTCGGATGTAGTTTTAAAAGCAGCATATGCTGTTTTCTTTTTTACTTTTAGTATAACGACAACGAAGAATATAACCTTGATATCTTTTATAACTATTTGGATGTTACTATCTATTTATATTAATTACCTTATAATATCTTAAAATATATAGTCATAATTTTGACATATAAATATTAATATATATAAGATATTTAATCAGTAATAGTGTTATGATTCAATTGTATGACATAAATAATAACAATTTATCCGTTTCTCATTCACTTATATAAATTTAGCTAGTACTAATCACATTCATATTTACAAATGTTTCTATTATGTATCTCTGTCTACGTTATTTTGACAAGAACATATTTTACAAAACATGTTCATATCTTATTAATCTTCTCTATAATGTACTAACATGTTACTATTTTACTTTCATATTCACATATAACTAACTTCGTCTATATTTTACTATTTTTGTCCAAAGTTTACTAACCTTGATCACATCTTACTAGCTTTGCCAATACTTCATTAACATGTCTAAATTTTACTAACCCTTTGTCTTATTTACTTATCGTTTTTCACAAGAATTAAGTTTTCAAATTTTAACTTAAAAAATGTCTTGGGGAGAAAGATGCTGCAATGCTTCAACACGAGGTTAAGCAATAAGATAAGACATAAGAAATTTTGATGTAACATATTTTAGGTATAATAAGGGAATATCCATCGACTAGATATCATCGCATATAAACTAAAAAAAATATTAATCGTGAATTCCAACCCTAGGTTATAGTGAAATCATAATGAAGTGTAACAAAAAGGTGCAGACATCTTATCCCTTTGTGGACATTGAATGATATCCCAAGACGGATAGTATATATGTTGTTGCTATTACCAAGCAGGTTGCTTGGGGCTGCTAGTATATTGTTGTGATTGATTCTTTAGGTACCTTGTCAACTGTTTCATCTTCTTTTATTTAAAGACCCTCCCCATGCTTGACTTAAGTAGCCAGTTGTGTTGACTCCATAAAGCAGTCATTCTTTATAATTTTGAATGACTTGATCTAAGCAATCAGCAATAATAATGAGTAAGATATTTTCGGGAACTATTACATCATTCACAAGTTGTCTGGTTTCTACTTATTTTCATCATTTTTTAAAGTCTCTGACGACTTAATTTCAAACATGGCAAAATCAACCTGGATCAATTTACATTCTTATCGTCGATATGTTATAGAAACCTTAAAATTTCAGGGTGTAATTTTAAAACCAATAAATAATCATGATGTTTTTACAACTATTTGGATATTACAATCTCCTTATATTAATTACTTGATAATATCTTAAAAATATATAGCTGATCCCATTTATCATGTGCACTGAAAAGCGCCACCGAGGGTGATCCGTGGGTCGTCTTCCTCAGAGATGTGATAATAGCACCTCCACCATGCAGATGATGGTACTCTCCACAGAGGGGGTGGTCCCAGGTTCTGCACTCGCCGGTGGGGTGTGGAAGAGCTTGTGGAGGGTGGAAGGTGGAAGGTGCTGGAGGACAACGAGAGGGATGCAGGTCCCCAAGGGACAGCGGAGGGGGTGCAGGTCACTTACGGACTGGCAGCAAATGGCAGTCACCGAGGGTGGGGAGTGTGGGTGGGTCGCGGATGGCAGAGGGGTGCAGGTCACCTACGGACGGTGGCAGACAGCGATCATCGATGGGGTGCACCAGTTGCAGGGGTGTCGCAGACGGTGAAAGGGTGAAGATCGCCGGCGGACGGCGGAGGGTGCGTTGCGGCAAACCGCGACGGGCTGGTGGAGGGTGGCGGACGGCGATTGCCGGTGTGGTGCACCTGTTGCAGGGGGTGTGGGGGCGGAGGGGTGCAAGTTGCCGGTGGGTTGGGGAGGGTGATGGTCGCAAGTAGGGGTGTAAACGAAATCCGATATTCCATTCGATTTCGATAAAAATTAACGGGTTTGAAACTTGTTTTTGTATCCTATAAGCTATCGGAATCGAATATTCCGGTAGTTTATCGGAATCGGAATTAGAATCAGTTGGTTCCGTTTTCGTTAATCCAATTTCGACAAAAAAATAATTATATATAAATAAAATTAAATAAAACAAAGTTAAATAAATTATAAAATATAATGTATAAATTGATAAAATAATAAAAATAAAATTTTAAGAAGATTATATCAAATTTTAATAATTATATGTAAATTATTGACTCACTTTTGAATAAAAATTAATATTTAATATGCATTTCAGATTTTATCGGATTCGGTTCCGATTTCGATAACAAAATCGGAATCGGTTCGAAATTGGAACATAGTGATTCCGAAATTATCGAAATCGGAATCGAAACCCCATAACCCTTATCGGAATCGGAATCGGATTACCGGGTGAATCCGCTACCGAATCCGACCCGTTCTGACCCTAGTCGCAAGGGTGGTTGGTCGAGTGGGAGAGAGGAGGTCTGGTGTAAATCGCGGTGCAATGGTTCTCGGGAGGAGATTTTTTGAAGCACGAAGCAAAAAAAATTCCTCCTTACTTCTACCTTCCGTAAGAAGGAGAAGTGAATATTAATAGGTATCCAAACACCATAATTAAAATAAGGACTTCTTATTAGAGGAGAAGTAAAAAAAAAGTGCTTCTAATGAGTTTCCAAACGCAAACTAAGCTGCCCTGGAGCATTTGATGCCCACCCAGCCACCGAAGTAGGCATCGAGGCCAAAATCACCCCAAATTACCGTGCTTTCTTATCGCCGATATGTTGGGGAAACTCTACAATTTTCGGGTGTAATTTTAAAAAGTAGCATTTAACCATGATGTTTCTTTTTTTATTTTTATTATAATGACAATGAAGAATATAACCATGATATTTATATAACTATTGCTATCTGTTTATATTAATTACTTTATAATATCTTAAAATTTATAGCCATAATTTTGACATCTAAATATTAATACAAGATATTTAATGTTATGATTCAATTGTATGACATAATTACTAACACTTTATCTGTTTCTCATTCACTTATATATATAGCTCGTACTAATCACATCGATATTTAAAGATGTTTCAATCCTGACTATATTATTTTGGCATGTACATATTTTACAAAACATGTCCATATATTATTAATCTTCTCTATAATCTACTAACATGTTACTATTTAGCTTTCATATTCACATATAACTTAACTTCATCTACATTTTACTAATTTTGTCAGGTATAAGTTGTCTAGTTTCTACTTTTTTGTCGTCGTTTGTGTGCCAAAATCACCCTGGATCAGTTTGCTTTCAACATGTAGAAACCTTGCAATCTTAGGGTGTATTTTTAAAGCCAACATATAACTATGATTTTTTTTATTTTTATTATCTTGGCTACGAAGAATATAACCATGATCTTTTTATAACTAGTTTGATGCCACTATCTATCTATATTAATTACACGATAATATCTTAAAAATATATGGCCATAATTTTGACATATAAATATTAATATAAGATATTTAACCACTGTTATGATTCAAGTGCATGAAATAATTACTAACAATTTGTCTGTTTCTCATTCACCTCACCTATATCTATATGTATAGCTCGTACTAATCACACCCATATTTACAAATGTTTTCATTTTTTATCTCTCGTCTATATTATTTTGGCATGTATATATTTTACAAAACATGTTCATAACTTATTAATCTTCTCTATAATCTACTAACATGTTACTATTTTGCTTTCAATATTTTCACATATATCTAACTTCATCCATATTTTACTAATTTTGTCCAAAGTTCACTAACCTTGTTCACAATTTACTAGCTTTAACATGACTAAATTTTAATATTTCTTTGTTTTATTTGCTTATCATTTTCCACATGAATTAAGTTTTTAAATTTTAACTTAAAAAATGTCTTATGGGGAAAGATGTTGAATGCTTCAACTTGACGTTAGGCAATAAGGTAAGACATAAGAAATTTTGAGATAACATAATTTAGGTATAATAAACAAATATCCCACAACTAGATATCATCACATATGAACTAAAGAAACATTAATCATGAATTCCAATCATAATTAGGTTATAGTGAAATCATAATGATGCGTAACAAAGAGGTGTAGGCATCTTGTCCAATTGTAGATCTTGGATTATATCCCTAGATAGAGATTTTGTTGCTATCTGCTATTACTAAGTTAGTGCTTGGTGTTGCTATTATTGTGGTTGATTCTTTAAAGACCTTATCTACTCTTTCCTCTTCTTTTATTTAAAGACCCTCCCATTGTTGACTTAGGTAGCCACTGTCTTGACTCCAAAATGCGGTCATTCTTTACCATTTTGAATGACTTGACATTGTTAGCAATGATAATTAGCAAAATATTTTGGTAACAACGTCCTTAGGGGTGCAACGGTAATAATTAGCGATCAACAATAATAATCAAGTCAAGGATGAGAATCATGTCCTCAACCTCCTTCTTACATTCTCCTCTCTCTGGAAGATGTTTATGAATAATGGAGCTACATTCAAGAAGAGTTCTTAAGCACAGTGTAAAGCGAGAATCCTATGAATAAAGTTCATTTGGATGCTGTTAAAGACCGAACATTTGAATGGTTTGAAGTGTTTGAGATCTTCTTCTTCTTCTTCTTCTTCTTCTTCTTCATCTTCTTCTTGATGAATCTCTATTAAGTATATTCAAACATGTTTTATTCAATATTCAATTTTTGTCGTTTGGTTTTCATCAAGACAAGATCAATATGAACTCATAAGAATAATCACTTCTACTACACTAAATTTTATAGGACGATTTCTTATAGATGGAGACTACATTGGTTAAAATTTTGGCCATCATCCCATATCTATCAATAGGGGTGCAAACGAGCCGAGCCGAGCTGAGTAGTATGGTGTTCAAGCTCGGCTCGTTTATTTTACACGAGTTCGAGTTCAAGCTCGAGTTTTAGTGAGTATGTGGAACACTTGTTCAAACTTGGTTCGTTTATTAATCGAGCCGAGTCGAGCTCGATCTCGAGTAGTAGTTAGACTAAAATTCAATTTATATTCAAACTTAAGTTATATACAAACTCCTTTATAAACCGAAAATGAAAAGTCATTTGTACAACTTTAGATTTAACTCATTTATGAAACTCAATCTAAGTTTAAACTTAAAATTTGAATTATTTAATATATTTAAGTGACAATATATAAATATTAATACTTAAAATTTAATTTTTAAAAATAAATATATAATATAATATTTAATCGAGCTCCTCGCGAGCTTATCGAGCCGAGCAGGAGTCTGTTCAAGCTCAGTTCATTTAATGAGTCGTGCTCTTCTTTTTGTTCAAACTTGTTCATTTAACATAATAAACGAGCCGAGTCGAGTTTTTATCGAGTCGAGCTTCGAGCTACTTGTCGAGTGTATTGGTTCGTTTGCACCCCTATCTATCAATATACTTGACAAAATTCTTCTTGTTCCTTATCTTGTTAGCCCATAGATCAGTAATAGAATAGGATAGTCTAATTCTATCCCCATACTACTATAAAAATTTATTTCTAATCAAACTTACTTGCTTACGAAAAATCAAGTGAATAGAATCATTCTAATATTAGTTTTTCCAATGATTGCGCATATACAAGAAGATGATAGAACTCGAGTCGTATTGTCAAGAGGAGGACTCTTAGAGGAAGTCCTTGACACGGATAAAGAGGTTACCGGTTTTGTATTTGTTAAGCATTTTAGTCCCACATTGGATACCGGAGAGAGTATTCTCATACTTATAGACATAGTCCTGGTTACCTCAATGCCTAGGTTTTAGAATTTTCCACATGATATCAAAGCAAGTGGGCTTTTAAGGCTCTGTCCCTTCGGTTTTAGGGTTTTGTCCCTCCGGTGGGTCTGCACCTATTTTCGCTTGACATTTCCCTATGTATTCTTATCATGGCTCTGACGGTGGGTAGTGAGAGGGAGAGTGTTAAGTGATTTAGTCCCATATTGGATACCGGTGAGGGTATTCCTATGCTTATAGACACAGTCCTGGTTACCTCAATACCTAGATTTTTGGGTTTTCCACAGTTACAATGATAGTATACCAACATCTTCAAAGGTGAGAGATGAAAAATGGGAAGAGAAGAAAAAGTGATCTCTAAAATCACCAAATTTTCCAAAGCGCACTTGAGTTCATGGTATTACTCATTCATTTAGTTGAGTTTATCTTGCATGGCCTAGTTGGCAGGTGCATCACAAGTAACGAAAGGAGAAGAAGAGATATCTAAAGCACCAAGATGAAAACATGATAGGTTGAAGCAACTAGGTAAGAAGGATGAGTAGGAGGTCTAAATAGAGATCGAGAGGGAGGAGAAGGATTTTTGAAAAGGATTTAAGGTTTGAGGAGGGGCAATTAAATTATGGTCTAGGTGGTTGAGGATTGTCACCAGAGAGAAAGAGGAGGGCATTGACCCAACATAAGAATGTCCTAATGGTACCATGTTGGTATGATAGGCTACCCATCAAGGGTTAGAACGAGAGTTGACTAGTTTCAAGGGAAGCATGGCCATGGGTAGGGTTTGCATGCCAAAGGGCTTCAAAGGGAGAGAATGGCTTTGGGTTGTCTTCCAACTCATTGATGGCATGCAAAACATCAAGGTAGATTGATGACACATTGATTGGCTCATTGTAAGCTTGGTCATACTCTAGTTGCCTGTTGTATTGCTTTACGATCCTTTGTAATGCACCCAAATCGGAGGATCATTGACATGACAAGAATAGGAACATTATTAAGAATAGGAACTTTTGTTTTATTTCATTTTCAAATTTTTTGGGATTCGATTTTGGTAAAGAAAACAAGATTTACCTCAAATAAAACTTTTTCTCCTCTTTTTTCTATTTTATTTTCTTTTTGATTGTTTTGTTATTTTTATTGTTCGGTTAACCTAAAAGCAATGTTAAGCTAAAAGTAAAGTCTTATTTTTGTTACATTGTTTTAAAATATTTTTTTGTTTTCAATTCTTAATCGAGCACAAGTGGTACCAAATAATCTAAAATGATTAATGCAAAATTTTTGTTCAATCTAAAACAAATAGATTTTAAAAGTAGATCTTAATCAATGGGAGTATATTTCATGGAGGGAGGTAAAAATACAATCGGAAATTGATAAGAGGAGAAATTAAGCATGCAGCCCTTTATTACATGTCAACATTAATTAAACATCATCACTTGGCATATATTCTAAGTCCATGATCATCCATGCAATCACATTCATCCATCACATAAATATATTACAATACATGGTAATAATATGAAATAACTATTATATTACAAAATAATATATCACGTTTTTAAAATTTATGATCTCATGTTTGTAAAATTCATGAGGTGTGTAAGCAAGCTGCAAAAATTTCGATCCGGCCCATGGGAGCCAACGGCGGCGGCTAATGCGGCAAGGCTAAAGGTGCAAGACAACACCACGGGTGCGTGCAACGAGGCCTTGCACAGTCGTGCGACAGGGTGGTCAACAAGATGAGGAGGCTGTGAGCACGAAGAGGCGGGGGCGATCAATAGCAGAGGATTTTGGCAAAATGAAAAAGAGAGATAGAGAGAGGAGAGAGCAGCAGCTTAGAGAAGAAAAAGAAAAAGAACGA
Source organism: Cryptocoryne crispatula var. balansae (assembly GCA_036172225.1). Lineage (NCBI taxonomy): Eukaryota > Viridiplantae > Streptophyta > Magnoliopsida > Alismatales > Araceae > Cryptocoryne > Cryptocoryne crispatula. The sequence continues at coordinate 26,666,661 of CM069923.1, forward strand.
GAGAGAGCAATTGCGGCTAGGGTGAAAAGAAGGGAGAGAAGGTGATTTCGGTGGGTATAAATAGGGAGAGAGAGGAACGTAAATAAAATAAATAAATAATTAATTATATCTAATTTACTTTTCTCAATATTAATAAAATAAAAACTCTAAATATTACATGCAGAGTCTAGCATGACTCACTCCAAGAGTTTGTAAATTGTGTTCCATAGATCTTCAGGAGCCTATTCTAGAAAAGAAGCCTAGAGTTGCAAGAAAAAGATCGGGAGTTCCGATAGGAAATGGTGATCTCTTGCTTTCAGATCATTTGAATTTGTTTTTAAACATACTTAGTTGTCTATCCAAGTATTAGTAGTCTTCCCTATCAGATTTTTCAGAGTTATCAAAAGATTTGTTTTTATGTTGGTATTGGAAAATGGAATATGTTGGGTTTTATCTTGTTGTCATGTTGTCTGTATGTCCATTTTGTGATTTAATTTTATGAGTGGTGATACAATCATGATAAATAATTTGATTAGAATAAAATATAAGATAAGATAGTTAAAGATATAAATTGTAATATTGTTCGATGGATATGATAACAAAAGAGTGAACCATGTATAACTATCTATCAAAGGAAGGGGATCACCCATCACCCATTTAAAAAGAGTCTCTCATCTTTTTGGTCCTCAAAAAATTTATAAAAATATATATTTGTAATGACTATCGAACTTTTAAATAAGTTCTATTAAAAACACATTTTTCTAATAAAAACACATTTTGCCATGCACACAAACACCCCTAGAAAGTAGCGAGCACCCATATCAATTTTCCAAGGCTATGCTAAATATGAGATGATCTAAAACCCAATGACAAACAATCAATAGGGAAAAATAAATTGAATGTCAATTGTTTATTTGATTAGGTGTAAGGTAACAAGTTTTACAAAAATGAAAATTGAACTTTTGTTACAAAAACTCAATTTGTCGTGCAGCCATACACCACTACATGGCATTTGCCATAGCAAAGTTGACATCCTTGGAAGAGTCCCATCAGATGCATCCGCTTAAGATGGTCACAAGCGGACAACCAACAAGATAGTACATTGACTCAAAGAAGGGCATGACAAAAACCTAAGGTTGTAAATGGAATCCTATATTCTGAAATTTTTACCTTCGATTGACTTTTCATCTCTAACCACCCTCGCCAACCAAGCCGGCGACCTCTGTAACTCCTTTTCTAGAGGAAGCCTTGAATGCATATCGACCGGCAAAGCATCGATCCTCGATTTCGGCAACGATAGAATTAATGGAGATGAGGAGAAGCGCCAAGGCAGAAGAACAGGAACAAAGAGAAAAGTGCAACTATGCTATGCCACACTCTGTCTACTACCTTGCTGTCAATCTTTTACTTTCTCAATTGTGTGCTTGAAATATATGGGGTTGGCCCTGTGTGTCTCCCTCTTGCCCTTCTTCTTCTTCTTCTTCTTATCTTCCTACTCCTCTTCCTCCCTCTGCACAAAACAAGGTTTTGCTTTCATTTCAAGATGGCCATGGCTAGCGGCAGACCTTCTTCCCCTTGTGGAGAGAAATGGCTAGACGATCATGCTTGGGGGAAACCGATAGAACTAACTGAGGTAGCTCCCGCCGACGATGCTTGGGGAGATGGGGGATTCAAGCTAACTAGTCCAATTGACGACGACATTGTTATATATTTCACCACTGCAGTACCCTTGATGTGCTATTGTTAATTGAAGTGTTATTATTATCTTTCTTTTTGATTTTACTCCTTCTTCAGTCACTGCTTTTCACTTCACTCAGTTGCTTTCTACATATGTAGAATATGATTGAACATATGATATGTTAAAGAAGAGAAAGTTATTGTACACTCACAGCAGCCAGAATCTTATTATATGGAGTACAACAGAGGGGAGATAAAATCATAACAAGAGTCATCATCTCATATAATGATTTAGAGATAAACATTCACTGGAGAGTCCTCAATGTATAGAAGTCAATTTACATACGTAACTATCTAATTACATCAAAATGTCCCCTCAAACTAATGACGAAGCAATATTTAGTTTGTCACGTAGTTGAGAAAAGCATTGTTTTGATAGACGATGGTGAATATATCTACCGGTTTATCCTTTGTAGAGTCAAATGAAACAACAAGATTTTGAAGAGCAACTTGCTTACGGACAAAATGATAATCTATCTCAAAATGTTTTGCTCATGCATGAAATATGGGATTGGCAATAAGTAGCATTGATGTTATCACACCAAAGAATCAATGCTTGAGTAAGAGAAAATCCAATCTCAGTGAGAAGTGATTGTAACCAAATAAGTTTTATAATAGCATTTGCTAATGCCTTATACTCTGTCTCTGTATTGGAGTGTGCTACAATGACTTGCTTCTTTTAACTCCATGAAATGATATTGTGCCCTAATAAGAAAGCATAGTCACTAGTAGAGCGATGATCAGTGGAACAACCAACCCAATCAGCATCACTAAATGCATGTAACCGCATAGATGAATTCTAATGTATAAAAAATCATGATCCATAGTTCATTTTAGATACTAAAGTAGAAGTTTGACAGACACCCAATTATTAGACTTTGAATCATGCATATGTTGACATGCACGATTAACAACAAATGCAATGTCTAGTCAAGTAATAGTCACATAATGTAGGGCACCAACTATAGATATTTACACATAAGGCTCCGTAAAAATGTATGAATCAGAAATCACCTAAGTGGGAGATGTTGCAATTGGAGTAGATATACACTTTGCGTTAAACATATTCATCTTTTTTAACAATTCGACAATATATGTATATTGTGATAGCACACAATCAACTTGCTGCTTTTGAAGCTCAATTCCCAAGAAGTAATAAGCATCTCCAAGATCTCAAATCGTAAAATCTTGTTTTAAAGAAGCTATAAGCATGCTTATGTCCTTTGTTTTAGGGCCTATAATCAATATGTCATCGACATATAACATATATAAGAATGGAGATTTTAGACTTAGAAGATTATCGATAAAAGAAGGGAGGATCCATCTTGGAATCACGAAAACCAAGCTCTTGAAGCCTAGTACTCAATCGCATAAACCATGCCCAAGGAGCTTGCTTCAATCCATAAATGGATCTATGAAGATGGCATACATGATTCGGAAATTGTAGATGTGAAAAGCTAGGCGGTTCCTCCATGAACGTGATCTCATTAAGAACACCATGCACCGTGTAAAAAGACATTACAGACATATAGTTGATGGATTGACCATCCATGTGTGGTAGCAATAGTGAGAAGGAGCCGAACGGTAGTTATTTTAATAACCGAACTAAATGTTTCATAAAACTTTACACCAAGTTGTTGTCGGAACCCCTTAGCCATAAGTCGTGCCTTATGTCCTTCAATGGAACCATCGGCTTTCTTTTTGAGTTTAAACACCCACTTGCAACTAATCACATTCATACACGACTTGCGAGCAACAAGAGACCACATGCCATTACGGAGTAAAGCATCAAACTCAACACCAATAGCAGCCCGCCATAATGAATCTCAAGAAGCTTGAGAGAAAGAAGTAGGCTCATCTTACTCAATGAGAGTATGCAAATGGCTGGAGACTTCCATTACTTGTGAGTGAAGAGGGCAACAAGAAAATCTTAATCGTGAGTAGGATGGAAGCGCACATAAAAGGATTACTTGATGCGATACCATGTTAAAGAAGGGAAAGCTATTGCGCATTCACAACAGCCAGGATCTTATTATATAGTGTAAAACTTAGGAAGATAAGGATCGTAACAAGAGTCCTCATCTCATACAATGATTTAGGGATAAACATCCTGCCAAATCATCCCATTGGAGAGTCCTCAATGTATAAAAGTCTATCTACATACGTAACTATCTAATTACATCAATATGATATTCTTTCTTACCTACCAATGCTCGGTTATGGTGCTAAATAATAAGATGAAGCCTCCCCGTAGTGATGTATCTACCATGTATTTGCAATGTTAGTGGGGGCACACCATGTTTTACTGTGGCACTTTCACTCTTTCTCTCTCTTCTTCAACGTGGCTCGTTCTCATCGGATATATGTGTGTGATCGTATGTACATAAAGTGGTGTATATATATGTGTATATATATGTTTTTATTTCATTATTTCATTCAGAGAACATATAATATGGTTGAGCTGCTCCATGAGAGGACCTTTTAGCAAGGATGGAGTAATACAAACAATGTTAGCGCATGTCCATCATCCCAAGAAAATAGGAAATGCCACGTCGTTCTTGAGCTGTTGGAATGGGTGTTTTTAGGAGAACGTTGAGGTAGGTGCCATTGGGGCGGAGGTGTAGGTGAAAACATCTCAAAAACAAAAAAAAAACTATTAGAAGATTGAATAATTGTTGTTTTGTCTCCGTCAGAGCCTCTAGATGCCGCCATAAAGTTATCTTCTTGCTCTTGCGATTCAACATTGGTATCAGAGCTGGTCTCGGCATCACCGTCGCCATGATTCCTCATCAGACTTCTGCCACGCTGCAACCATCTTGTGTCCTTTGAAGGAGTGATCTACCACAATGCCATTACTGCTTGCCATTGCAACATAGCCACCATGTTGTAGAAATTATCTACCTACACTATCAGTCACTATTGACTACTCCTTAAAGAAGCCCTCCATCGACAGTGATGCCCCACTCAACAATAGAGCTCCAAAGCCAAGCTTCAAAGTGGCGAGACCTCCATTCGTTGACGCCCTGCCTGAACTAAAAGTGGTCATTTGTCGACGTAATCATCCAATGTCTCTCTGTGCTTCTCTCTTTTTCACTGGCTAGGACTTCTATAGCTGCAACAAACTATTGCTGTCGACATCCACAGTGTTGTTACCACCTTGCTCATCCACCCACAATCTTTGTCCCACCACCTCTGGACATGCCCGTGATTTGCTTTACCGTCCAAAAGAAGATAAGTAACATAGTTGCCACTTAATTTCATATTTGTTAAAATATTATTTTAGTACAATAGCATCACTCATAACGTCAAATTTATATGTGTATGTGTTCTTTTATAGTGTTGTTATACTTATTTTGATAGTTATTGACATTCAAAAAAGTCTTGTATGTTGCATATAATTAGAAAACAAAAATATTTATATTTGCATAATTATCTCTATGTATTGGATATATAATTTGACAGAAGGAGAATTGCATATATATATTCTGTATATACATTGTTGCCAATTTATTTAAACTTGTCTATATAGTTCAAGCAATATAGCAGCATGTTAAACCTGATCAGTATGATTGTTAGGTTACTTTTACCATCATCATATTATATTTGATTGATGATAATTAAATTGATTATTCATGTTACCATGCAAATTTGGTGTATTACCGATCAATATTTCACTTATCTTAGAAATACTCTAGTCATAATGGCCACTAGATTAGTTGCTACGGAATTGACAAAACTTGACAAACTAAATGGAATGAATTATGATATGCGGCATAGAAAAATTAGATATTATCTAATTTGTGACAGTATAATGTAAGGAATCGTCCATAAAAATTTGGTGCAGCGGAAGTGACAATTACTATGGGTTTCTTTAGAATCTGTCTTAGTAAGAACCGAACAACGAAAATCGAAAGCGATCAAATTGGGTTCGAATATACCTGATAGGGATTCATATAATCCCATGGAGAGAAAGGAGATGAGCTTCTTAAGCTCTTCAAATAGTTCAAATGTTCGGTCTCCGGCGGTATCCATACGAACTTCATCCACAATGAGTTCTCCCTTCGTGCCAGCCACGAGAACTCTTCTCGAACGGAGCTCCATCGACCATGGACACCTTCTAGAGAGAGAAGAAGGTAGGGAGGAGGCTAGGGATGTGGTTTTCACCCTTGGCTTGATAAGGTTTGGCTGAAACCAATAGTATTTATAGAGAATTTTGGAATTTTTCATAAAAACCCAAAATCTCCATAAAGTACGCCCTTGCCCCTGTATTTGTGGATAAGTCCTTTTGTGTATGACCCACTAGGCCCAATAGTCTATTTGGTTGAGACCTAAATAAAATAGAACAATTTTATTTAATTTAATTAAATCTTTTATCTGATATGATTAATCGGCCTCTTGATCATGAAGGGTACAAGCCACATCCCATGATCCCAAATGGCAATTAGGATAATCTCATCTCCATTGATCCTTTCCATCATCGATTACCGCATGGATATAAACCCTCATCCATCCAATGTCCCGGTCGGAAAGGAGTATGGCATCGACTATCAACTCCTTAGTGTACCAACTCTATAAGATCCTTTAGTCGAAATTGAACCAATTGGAAAACTCATTTTCCAATTATTCTATCTACTACGGCAAGGATTTAGAGTACTATCCCATAGGACATTCACTCTCACTTACCTATATGTGTATCTTAGTGTCTCCACACTAATGACTAATGAGATCGGTCATCCTCATCACATGAAAAGATATCACATACACTAGTCTATCCGGATCCTTGATGTCCCGTTTCAAGTATCCTTTGACTAGGAACATTAGATCAAATACCTATAATGATCAATCTCATTATCATGATCTCATCAATGCGATTTAATCATCATCGTATTTGATCAAGGACTTCATTATAATATTTGCATCTAATAAGAGCTTATAATAAAGATTTGCCTAATTAATTGAATAAGATATATCTATAAATGTCGAATCATATCATATATGATTGGCTTGTAGGGCATACATTTCTATCATATAGAATATGTTATTGAGGGTATTGCTCTAGAACTTATTAAAACTCTCACTAAGCTGGAAAAGAAAATATATGAGCAATGGATAGTTGGTGATAAGAAGGATAGAAAATTAATGTTGTTGTTTATGGAGGATAATCTCATTAAGTTTCTTGAAACTTGTGAGATACTTCATAAACTATGGCATACTATTATAAAAAGATATGCTATTACCACAGAAACTAAAACCAAGTTGTTGCTACATAGGTATGATACATGTAGTATGCAAGATAGAGAAGATGTGGTAGTGCATGAAAAAGAAATCATAGTTAGGGTCAAGGATTTAGCTATATTTAGAAGTGATATTCCAAATAAATTTATTTATCACCACTTGCATTGCTTGGACAATTACCCTTATTGAATGTAGTTGCCACAATATTAAGAATTGTTAGTTCAGTTTTAGTTGTCATAATGTTGCCTTTACGGTTAGCAATAGAATTTTGTATTATGGCTAAAAGGAAAGGACTAGAGGTGAATCTAAAAGAGACCAATGCAATAAATAAGAAGTTAGTTTCTTATCAACACCACAAGAGAGTTCCTAGATTTGCTTACTGTTGTGAAAAGTTTGGTCATTTTAAAACTAACTATCTAAGTAAACATAGCATTGTGAGTAAAAATATACACCTGGAAAATAAGAAAACTAGAAAGAGTGAACTTGTCAGCGTTATTGAATGTGACATAGGTTCAACAAATTCGAATGAATGGTGGGTCAATTCAAAAGCTACTAGGCATATTGCAAAGAATAAGAAAGGACTTTTGTCCCTAAAGAAATTAAATCTTTGAGAAACAAAGGATGATGATGGAAAATGACACCTATAATGATGTGGAAGGTGTTAGTACTTATAAGCTAGATTTTGAGGATAATATTATGATCCTCAAGAATGTGTTTTATGCACATAAAATTCAGTGGATTCTCATCTCTATTCTAGCATTGATAAGAAAGGGTTTCAATGTTAGATTATGGAATGAAGGAGTGTTAATTGGAAAGAATGGAGATATATGTGCGATGAGAAAGTTTTTCCCAAAACATGATCTATTTTATATTCCTATAATTGACAACTGGAAGAAATAATTCAAATAATAATTCTGAGTATTCCTTGTGGTATTAGGTAGAATGTGATCTTTGGCATTTTAGATTGGGTCATCCCAAAAAATATAAAATAGTATTAATTGCAAGAATGAATATGCTACGATTGTCAAAGATAGAATTGTCACATAGTGAAGATTGCTTAGTTGAAAATATGATTAAGAAGCCATTCATAGTTAGACATAGATCACAAGAATGATTAGAGTTGATCTACTCGGATATATGTGGACCTCTAAGTTTGAAATAATATGATAACAAGGAATATTTCATTACATTTATAAATGACTACTCAAGGTATGCATACATGTGATCTCATTACGCTAAGTACGAGGTGCTTAGCTATTTTAAAAGATATAGAGCAGAAGTGGAAAGGTAATTGGGTAGGGATATTTAGATGTTAAGAATTGATAGAGGTGGAGAATATAACTCAAAGAAGTTTGAGTCATATTGCCAAGAGCATGGAATAAAACGTCATGTAACAATCTTTGTATACACCACAATAGAACGGTATGGTTGAAAGAAAAAATAAACTTTAATGAATGTGGTTAGATGTATGCTATCCCGACATCCAAAGCCAATCCGACGTCGAGTGATCAATCCGAAGTGAAGGAGAAGCCCAATCCGTGTGTTCTGTAGCAACCAAACTTCATCGACTTCTATAGAAAATGCAGGGCTCATGTTGCAAAAGTCTTCAATAGAAGAGTTCTTCCTATCCTCGTCCTCTTTCATTTGCATCTAGCGACACTCAATTCCAACTTGCCATACGTAGTGGCGATTGCTTCACTAAGGGCGTATATCCCGAGGTTCTATTTTTCTATATCCGCCTATTTTCAGATTTTTTACAAGCTTCTAACGGTGAATTTAGGAGAAGTCATCAACATGAGATCTCTTCCTATCCGAGTTCCCCAACCATAGAAACAAACAGCACTCAATTCTCACATCGGGGTTAGCCGTAGAGTTCTCTTCACCAAAGTTGCCCCGGGGGTACAAGGCTACCCGAACCGGCTTGTTTCAATCATCTCGGCTTCAACTCAAGCCGATTCACTCCATAAGCTTCCTCAACCCATTTCATTCAATTTATTTACTGTTTTAGAACATCTTTTAGTTTAGTTTGCATCATTTTTATATAACAAAAAACGAGAAAAAAAGGTTAAGGCTCACCCCGAAGTCGGTGAGTTTGATTTCAATTGCTAATTTCACATCTTCTTATTTTAGTTACTACTCTTCACTCAAGTCTAATTCATTCTTTCACTTGTTTTCATTGTCTCTAAGTTGCACAGATCAATCAAGCTAGCATCGGTTGGACTCTTCTTCATCGGCCGGTCGAAGAAGAAGAACGTTGAACTCACATCCCAATCTCCCACGCTAAGGTACACATGGTCAAATCAACTTATCTCTGGTTTCTATTCCATAAAGTGGAGCTGCGGCTCACAGCAACCACATCCTTTATTTATGCTTTAAGTTAATTCATTCCTCACTCTCCTCCCACATGACCCGAACCATCTGCGGTGCTCGAGCGACGCCGTGAGATGAAAGTTCGGGGATCAATGTGAGTGTGGGACCGAGGTGGGGATTTTACTACTTTCCAAGTGTTTTCCGATTCACTCTCTTTCTCCTACTCCATCTTTCACCTTTTTCTTGAGGTGTTGATCGAGAACCCGTTTTCGGAGTCGACAAATATAAGCCATTAGAACTTCCCCCTCGAGCCAACACCTTCCTTGACTAGATGTCCTTGATAACACGATATTGTGGAAAGAATTCAAAAGAGACATCATTAACCTTTGTGAATTGTGACACGGACAACAAACTTTTAGCTAACAAACGGACATGCAAGGTATGATAGAGTTTGAGCTATTTATAACCTGAGGTGACAACATGATTGATGTTCGGTCCCTCACCATTACCAACTAAAACTTTGTCTTAACCGAGTGTAGGAAGCTGGATTTTGAAGAAGACCAAATTTGGAGTGCATATTTACGCCTCTACTTGTATTTGCTATCCTAACACTACCTTCCTCCAGCTTTCTAACATCTATCTTGTCAAGAATATTGTGAGATCTCATCTCTCTAAGCTTTCTAAGGTGAGGTTGACAAGTGAGACTACATTCCTTGGGAAAATCAAATGTAATCGGCTGATGCCATTAGGTTCTACACCCAACAACATATGCGGTTCAATCGATTCATCTACCCTCAAAGGCTTGCATGTTGGAAGGTCTCTTGGCCTTCACATCATGTCATGTAACTATTTGGGTGATGTGCAAGGTCAGACATGTCTAACTGAAAAATGTAGCCTATTGAAATCCCCCCTCATTTGAAGAAGGGTCAACTCTATCATTGAAATGGGAAATCCATATGCAATTTGATCATAATGGCAACTATTTTGCAAAGTCATCCCTCACTTGTTGTGCCTCAATCACATATGTTGGCTTTGGCTCAAGCCTAGAAGAAAATATTCTTTAACAATGGTGGCCATGTTATATAGCAAGGAAAAAATAATAAAAAAGGGAATAAGTATTAGTAAATACATGTAAAGTACCACGACTTGCCTGATTATTCTACACCAAGCTTGTTAGGGATGGATTATGGAAAGTCTTCATACAGAAAATACACTTATTTGTTGGCAGTGAAATCTTCTCTCATTGGAAAAACTCTGACATCTTCACCTTCATAATGATGTAGGCCCATATGCATCCTTGTAGGAACTATGACAGCAATAAACACAACCTGTCATCAAAACGTCAAAAGATGACTACTAGTCAACTCAAGCCCTAACCTCAAATTATTTATGGTTGGCTATATGGATTTTCCTTTTCCACGCATATAACTACCATATGTTGAATTTTCGTAGGAAGACTTCCCTCTTATTGGAAAATTGATTTTTCAGAAACTTTCATAGTTGTCAAGGTGACAAGGTGCCCAAGGCATCGAAGGGTACTAATTAAAGCTTAGGCGACGAGGTAGGTAACTGAGGCGCTGCCTGAGTGGTCAAGGTGGTATTCAAGGAAGGCTAGGTCGGGGGTCATTATACATAAAAGCATGCATAAATCTAATTAAATTTTTACGTTATAATTGAATAGGAGTGTTTTATCTATGTATATAAGTAAATATGATGTGTGTGTAAGAGAAAAGAGTTAAATAGATTTTTATAAAATTTAAGTATGTAACACATTTATGTTTATAAAATTTACATGTGTGCGATAGTATAAGTGATAGTGAAATATTGTTAGAATATTATTAAATGTGGGGCACAGAGTAGTCGCGAGTTGACCTATTAAATGTGTTATAGTAAAAGTGATAGTGAAATATATTAATATGTTCAACCTATCATTAAATAGGTGTCCCTTGTGAGGGGTATCAAGGGGGCAAAACAACTCAAAATTATTTTTTTAATCATGTAAAAATACCCAAAGCGCCTTGGGTACCTAGGCGGGGAGCCTTGGGCCCCATTTTGGCCTCGGACAAGGTGCCTGGCAGCAGGCGTTGTTGGAAAAGTGCCTTGCTTTGCCTAGGCGGGCGCCTTGACAACTATGGAAACTTTTCCAAGGATTTATATTGAATTTTGTAGGAGTCTCACCCTATCAAGGTACTCGAGTTTTAGGTATATTTATATTTAATTTTAATATTTTTTTATTCATAAGTCTAAGTTATCTCTATCCCTTGAATTTACACCCTCGATTGGCATGACGAAGGAGGATAGGTGTAGGCTAAAACCTTGGTAGGACTCTTCTTTACGGCCAAGGCTTGTTGCCCAACCTTTAGGCCTAAGGCCATTGTGCAGCCCTCTCTCACTCTATCCTTCATCGAATATAGTAGGATCGAGGCTAGCATACGTAGCACGGCCGAGGCCTTTTGGCCTTTCCCTGCCTATTCTCTTCTCAAGCAAGGAGTAGGGGTGTTCTACCCCTTTACTTCATTGATAGGGTTTTGAGCCCTATTTTCTTTTATTTGCATGAGGGCAATGACTTTTGGAGCTTCAACAAGAGTTTTAACTCCAATAAAAGAAGCTTAAAGGAATTTGTTTAGATGCTTCAACAAGGGTTTATTCCCACTTTCAATCATATACAAGCTTTTACTGGAGTTTAACCCTCTAAATTAGGCTTAAGGCCAATCGAAGACTCAATAGGGACTTATCCCCACTTCATTGGCCTTAAGGTTGTTGAAGAGCTTTTGGAAGACACGAGCTGAGCTTTAAGCCTCCTCGAGATTCTTTGAATTCACATCATTTAAATTGGAGTATATAACCCTCTTATTTAGGCCTAAGGCCTATTGAAGATACCCTTTCAAGTATATTTTACAATCCTTCATCAAATTACACTTGGATAGTAAAGGAATTAATTCTATAATAAGCAGAGAAAAATAGGCCCTTATAAGCGGTTACTAGGACCTTAATCCAAGCATTAATAGGCTATTTCATTGAAGATGACTTAGTGTTCACAAATTAAGCCCTATAAGGGTTGAGAATGGGCTTTGATATAGGTTGAGAATAGCCCATTAAACATGCTGCTCTCACCACCCCCACCCCCTATGCCAGAAAGGATTGAAATTGGGCCTCTTGACGTGCCTAAGGATAGGCCATAAAACTACCCACACTTGATCTAAAGGTGGGTCACAGAAATTCCCTTAATTGGGTTGAAGCTCACCTTGTTAGACACTATTGGTAGGGCCTTAAAATAGGTCTTAGAATTGATCTTAAATGGATTATAATGGACCTATAAAATAGGCCATAGTCCATCACCCGAATTGGCTTAGCATGGGCCCAAGGATAGGCCATGGATTGACCTTTAGGGGTGCTAAGGATGGCCAGTTATAGGACCCTAAAATAGTCATTGAAACAACCACTCACGATGAGCCAAATTACGTATGAGTTAGGCCTATAAGTACACGTCCAAATAGTTCTAGGGACCATGGAATTCAATCTTTCAAGAATTTCTCAAGATCTCCCGAGAATCTTCATCTCTTCATGCCTCGAAGAAATGAGATCAATGATCGAGTGTGTATATATAATATTCTTTTTTTCCATCATATGTTGATAACTTACCAATAGAAATTACCTAAATTGTTTATATTAACTCTTTCCTATTACTAATTCAATTAGATGATTTTATGAAATTTTCACATGCTAACAATTCTATTCTTGACCCATTTTTCTATTATATTTTGTAAATTAGGATTCATATATGTTTATATATGTATATATGATTCAAATTGTAACACAATCTCTTGGTTTTCAAGGAGATATCTTCTCTATATGTGGCTTGAGGAAAAGCCTAGATCCAAGTCAACCTATTGATGTATCTTCTATTGACATGATCAACCTTTCTATATTTGTCTTGATATTTTCTGTCAACTTGTCTACTCTTGGTCCTTAGTCTCGTAATTATTACGTCATTTTCATTAACATATTGAGATCTGATTTCATGAGATTTTCTTGAGATCTCTCCAATATCTCTTCTCTCTAATTATCTCGAGATGAAACTAAGATGTGAGATGACGATCCTTGCTAGGGACAAACAATTAACTTTCAACAATTGAGCTGAAGACGGGTCCCACGAAATAGGTTCTTGACAAGCTTCAAGATAGGCCATAAAAAGTGCCCACGGATGCACTTCAAGTGAACCCTGAATTGGGCTTAAATTGGGCTTCAAACTAACTCTTGATATAACATTAAATACGGCTTCACCCCAATGTCACTTAAAGACCCTTGATTGGGCCTCACGGGGCTTTAAGCGAGGCTGTTAACTTCCTATAGAACTTGACCATACAAATATCCTTAGTTGTGCCGAAAGTGGGATTTTCGCGAGGCCATAGGTCTTCTAATTGGCTTAGGCTTCCTTTCAAGCAATCCTCAAAGTGAGGTGACTTTCCAATGGGGTTGTTAATGCCCCAAAACAAACCTTGATTTCGATTAACCCTAAGAGGGTAGGTTTTCCAAGCAACATATACCAGCCACTCAATTTTGGTTGAATATCTAAATATATAAAATTTCGGATTTAGCATTAGATAAATTGGAGAGAGAGATAGAGAGAGTAATACAGGTTAGCACTAGATAAATTGGAGAGAGAGAGAAAGTAATACAGGTTAATAGTAGAAAATTTGGAGAGAGAGTAGTATAGGAAATCGACGGAACCTGTGTTCTATTTGTTCATTCATACGTCTATTTTAAATTTACTTTCTTGTACTCAAAATAGATCAGAATTGCTAGCAAGTAATAAATCTTGCATGAGTTGTATCGTCTAGCAAATAGTAACTCTTCACAAGAACGCAGAGCATTTATTTAAGATGGATTTTGAAAAATTCAACATTAACTATGCAAGGTTGCTTTTATTCTAAGAGAGTGGTGCTTTGTTCCAAGTTCTAGAAATATATGTAGGAAAATCTATTGCAGTTCACTAGTCTTTGAGATTGTCTGCAATATGAAATGTTATTTGAAAATGTTGGTCTAGTTCATGGTGAACCATAGACATGATCTCAACCTTCACATAGTATGGTAGACAACTGAAAAAAGATATACTTTTCCTTCATGAAGCTTGCTTTAGGTGGTTAGGTCAATTCTTTCAACTCCTTGAGTGGTTCCTACTTCTGTTCATATTTAGGTTTCAAAATTCTGATCTTGGTTAGCATGGATTGGCTTATACGGGTTAGCTTTACGCGATCCCTAGTAACTTGGCTGTCGCAACACAGTCAGTCCAAGCTAGGATTGGAATATGTTGCAACTATCTAGTGCGAATATTGGTTACTTATTTTGTTATTTACCTTAATATGTTTGTATTTTGCATAATTAATACCACAAAGTTTGTTTTCTATGTTGATTATCTATTTACATTTGTTTTCTTTTGATATTTGAATTATTTTAGCTGATTGAGTTAACCTTGTTTGATTTTGCATTGGTTTGCACAAGGCAAACTAGTCCAATATAGATAGTGATACGTGGATGCAATCTGTCTATTTGATTGATCTAAATTTGATCCCAAACCTTTCCTTTATTAGTTAAGATCCAGAATAAATTGGTTAAAGGTATTCTATGTGGACAACCAGAATCTGATTATGCATGTTATAAATTTCAGTGTAGAGAGAAGAAGCAAGTTATGATTGAGTGTGGTCTCTTTCTCCCACTTTTTTGTGGAATCGAAAAGGATACATCTTTATTTTTTTACTGTGATCCAAGAACGAGTAACATAGAAGATCCCTAAGAGCTGAGTGTACACTCAGCGTATGTCAAAATTAGCTACGTCGGTAATCCACGGCTTCGATCTATACGAGACAATACCCGATTAAGTAATGCACAGAAAGTCGCGTGTCTATAAACAAGTTTCTTTTTTTCTTGTCATGAAAAGCATGCTTATCCTTGTTAAACTATATTCTGCTGTGGAAAGTCCTTTTCCTTGATTAATATTTTTTATAACATGTTTCTCTCGTGCTATTTTGGACTAAAGCTTTGGGTTTTGAGTTTGAGCATATTTTTACATGTTTTTCTTCCTATTCGACATATTTTCTCTTTCTACGTTAAGATTCAGGTGATAAGCAATTTTATGTTAACCCTTGTAGGTCAAACTCAACGTCCTATCCACTATGTATGAATAAGAAACACCATTTAGCTTTTTTCTAGCATATATAGGTGTTTATGGATGTGTGCGAATCTTTCTCTTGTACGAGTCATAGTATTTATGGTTTTGTTCTCAAATGAAGTATGATACATGAGAGAATGTATTTTTGTTGAAGCTTATTAGTAGTTTCGTAAAGTATTTCTCATTTGGAATTTTAACTAATCATTCTATTGTTTTACGCCCACTTATGGAAGACGCAACTAATTTAGTCCTTTGTGCCAAGTTGTCTATACTCCAAATTCATGTGGCTACATTGTCTAAAAGCACTTTTGTTTGTTTCTCTTATAGACGTTCCTTACCAACTACTTAATAGGAATAAGACTTGAGCGCAAATTTCTACTAACTACAGCGGAGGTTTCTCATAATTGGCTTAGGTTACCTATTTGGCTGCAATTTAGAAGCTTGATGTCCATGCGACATATGAGCTTGTAGAGCATTTCTTTGCTAGAAAGAGTTGGCAATGATGATTCAAAACATCATGTGTTCATTTGATGAACTCATTCCCTGGCACTTGGTAAAGAATGTGAGAGGATACGTAATATGCCTTTCTTATCACGAGAATCTTCTTGGTGATGCTTTTAAACTAATGTGTTAACTTTACTTTTTAAACCACTTGTTTCTAACCTCATTACAGTATTGACCTTATACTATCGGGTATCAAGAAGATGGAGACGTGTTCACTTCTTCCATAGAACATCAAGAGCTTCACTTACAATGGCCATTGGAAAAGATGCGTTATCGGGAATAGGAGTACTTCATTTATAGAAGAGCATGCTTGGGTTGCTTAAGATTAGGAAAGATAGCATGTGATCAAGAATGGGATACAAAGGGGCTTCAAAAAGATAATGGTTTTATATAAAGTTCCACCTAGAAAGAAATGAAGCTTGTTAAAGCCAATACGGTCATGCCATGGTAATACCATGTTGGGGCAAAAGAAGATGAAAAGGAGGGACTGAATTTAACATGATTTTGTGGTCTTAAAGAAGTTCTTTTTCAATCACACAGTAAATCAAATAGAGAATGAGTGATATGTACAACGGGTATGGATGATGAGCGGGGAGTTGAGTGTTGGTAGTGTTGTCCTACAACTCGGCCAAATACTACCTTGTCCCCTTATAAGTAGAACAAACGGCATTTTTTCACACAAAGGGTGATGTTGAAACTCGATTCTTCAGCCAAGTGCTCATTCTTCTTCTTGTACCGCCCTTTGCCAAGCATTCTCACTATTCTAGATATTAGAATTTTGTTAATTAGGCTTTAAAACGTGTATATTCTCTATTATCCCTTACACTTTAGCAAATTACGGTGACAAGGAAAGACAGTGATTACGGCTTCTTAGAAAAGTAAGAAGAAAAGCCAATTTCTGCGACTAAATATATTCTTACTATTTATTCACATTTTATTCAAAAGCAAGTTGCACTCACACACGAAATTTATGTTCTTTTGTGTTCACCTCATACTTAATGTATATGATTATTATATGGCATTCATACATTTTTGGTAACTATTCGTGTGCATAAGTGACAAGATAAAGAAACTAAGGGACCCTCGAAGAAAAATTGTCAAATGTAGAAATAGTAACTGAAGCTTTGCGGTTTAAGTACATTTAAATCTCATGCTACTAAAGATACGGAACCAAGAAAATCCACTTATCTCATTGGCGTGCGATGAAATGCTAGGCTCTCTATTGTACCTCTAGTTTGGAAATGGAAGCGAGGAATCATAGTCCAGAAGGATTTTAGCGAGGAATGACACATTTGCAATGGACAATGAAGATAGCTATTTTTGCCGACCTTGATAGCACGGATGTTGGCATGACGGAATGTAGGATTTCGATCTTGCTATCAGATCCTACCTTCACTCCAAATAACCTTCCTATCACATATGAGGATGCTAACACTCTGTCATTTTGCTTTTGTAAAACTTTTGCGGGATTTGCAATTTGGCTTAGGAATAGTCTCGTAAGTTTGCTAGTACAGCATTGATTTCACTTACAAATCAGATTTTGTATTGCTCTGTTGCAAAGTAGATGGTGGAATGGCACCTGCAGGAATCCTTATGGATGGAGTTTGCGAAAGCTTCAGCATTATGTTGTATATGTGAACTCAATTCCCACCTTATTGCACCTATGTGTTTTTGTCCTTTCTAATATTTATTTTGCATATGCTCTTCTACCAAGCTCACTGAACCCCACTACTATCTATACTGTGCTGAAATGCTGACCAAATCTTGGAATTGCATTGAACAAGTATTAGGGTTAGACTAAAGATTGGTGTGTGCACCTGCTCCTGGTAGTATCATACATCAAAATCTGCCCTTACTCTGAAAAATCACGGTGATGGACTATGATGTTAATGGAAGAACTTCAATTGCACGAAACACATTATATAAGATTGCAGATTTGTTTGTTTTATAATATTAGATGTCTTTATCTATATTGAATTCAATATTTAGCAATACTAAGTTTTATATGAATGCTTGTGGTGTCAATGTTTAGATTGATACTCTATCCAACTTTAAATCTTATTACCAAATTAATTGTGATTGAATATATGAATTCTCTACATGCATATCCATTTTGTCTCTATTATTTTGATATCTTATAGCCAGAGTCTTTAAAGTCTATGTTTAATGTATTTTAATTGTTATTAATTTTAATGTATTTAAAAAATATATTTATTCGCGTATTTTTTCTAATATTTTTTTATTTAGCATTTAAACTAATATACATGTCATATATCCATCTTTAATATTTTTATTTCATCAATATTTATTTACTATGGGTATTTTTTATTGTCTAACATTTATTATCTTGCACTTTCAGTATAGATTTTATAATTATAAGATAAATTCTTTCTCATTTTTAGAGTATTTTACCATTATATATTATGTTTTAGTAGGCAATCTTCATTTTGTCTGATACATTTTTAATCTTAAGAGTTAATATCTTATTCTTATTATCCATTTATGTTAATAATTAAAATATGTGTAGCTAGATATGAGTATTTCATCTAAACTATGTATACACCTTCTCCTCTTTATTTTTTATTTAATTTACAATACATATATTTTATCTTAATTCCTTAATTTTGAAATTTTAAGATTAAAAAGCGTTTCTCTACGAAATTTTAGCTTCTTATTAATTATATTTTTATGTTTCCTCGGTTATTGAATATAATATCACATGATATGCCATTTTATTTAATTATATCTATAACTAACGAAGAGATAAAAACT